>QANY01009387.1:202967-456859 GCA_003255025.1 Datisca glomerata
GGGGGGGGGACTGGGGAGCGGGAGAGAGAGTGTGTGTAGGCGGCCCATATGACTGACATCAATCAAGTAACACCCAGATCAATATTACAAGTTTCACTCAGCAAAGAATTAGAAGTTACAAAGAACAGATACAGTAAGCAAGAATTCGATAACCAAGAATGTAAAAAAAAAAAAAAAAACAAGTACAGTTAAGTACGAATTGGTCAAGTACCCAATTCTCACTTAGAATTTGTAACTTCAACAAAAAAAAAAGAAACAGTTCGATCACTAGCCATATCAAAATCAAAGAAAAAGAAAAAATCATCAGCAAAGTTTGTGAGTATGAACTGGTGGTACAAGGTAAGTGCTTGAGGAGGGATTGAATTAAAACAAAAAAAGGGAACAAAAGAAATGAAGACCACCAAAAAAGTAAATGTGAGACTTGAAATCACAATTTGAACTCACAGAAGCAGTCAGGCAATGCCGAACCTCTTCCCATGGCGAAATCATCTCTATGAGTCTTCCACAAAGCTTGTATCAGTCCCTTCCCTTTCAAACCTTGGTAAGTTAATTCTGCAAAAGCTCTTCTACTCAAGAATAGAGTCTTGTACAGTCCCTTTACCGCCCGCATTGCTGAAACCATTTTATCCATGTTTCCGAAGTATGTAGCAACATACGAATCACTGTTAATAGACACATAATAATCTAGTGCTGCTTTAGTGTTCCCATGCATGCTAGTGAAATCCTCATCACTAAGAAGGCTAGACTTTGTTACGACTCTGGTGTAAATAGATGTTAAGCCTTCAATTTCCATCAAACCATCTCCTGCAGCCAGATATATAGTCGTATTTGTTGGGATGGAGAGAGCTTGAAGTATGAAAGCTGTCTCGTTGGGTGTAAGAGGGCATTTCCCCCTTTTCCTCCAAATACGAGCTAACTCTCCAGACCACGGCTTTCGATCTCCCCTTGCAGCCTCAATCGCTTCAATGGAGGCTAGAGAAAGGCCTGGATATTCACACTGACTATAAGCTACCATATCGGGCTCAAAACGAAGGTGAAGTGACAAAAACGGTTTCGGTATGGCTTGTAGAAGATCAGAGGCTTTCTTCTCTAAGGACGCTGTGAGGCGTAAAGCACTGTAACAAGCTTGACAAAGTGCAGCTTTTGCATACTCCGGATACCTTCAAAATGTTGAAAAGTTCACACATCAACCATGAGGATCACAAACTAGTGAAAAAACATAACAGTACGCAGAAAAAGGTAACATCTCCATATATACAAACAAGATATGCAATCATAACGCAAGATATGCAGAATGCTTTCAGGTTTCCACAACCAAATGCATTACATATACGACTGTCTATAGCCATGAAGGACAATGTCAACATCCACGACCTAACCACTCTTCAAGAGGCTGCATTCCTGCAACAAGTGCCAATAATTGCTTCAAAAGAGGAACAAACAAAACCATCATGTACCTGTCTCTTCTTTGACTTGCTGCTGGCGTAATTGATATATACCGATGTTCCAACAGTGATGGGAGAACACTTTCAATGTAGTCAAACTGCCCTTTGCGTTTGCTACAATCTACATGGAAAGGTTCTTTTGACGCAATCTCTGTTGGCAACTCTTTGACAACTTTAACATAGCCATCCATTTGATCAATGAAGTAGTCAACGTCAAATACATCTGCAAAACCACTGGGGTGAAACTAAAGAGTTATTCTACAGTAACAGAAAAAAATGAATGCACAGAGATTAACAAAATCATGCAGGCTGGGAACATATTGACTTAAAAATTAAGTAGAACTCCTCCAAATCATGATATAACAAGACAAAACTTGTTCCTAAATATTGACAACTCTGGGCGACCGTCAGTAGTAATTCCCTAATGAAAATACTTCAATTACTTAGTAAAGCTTACTACATAGTTAAATTCTTCTAAGCAGTGAAATCAATCCATCCAATTTTATGAGTGTTGATCGAGCTACAAGCTCAGGGAAAATTATACAGGCTACAATATATTACCTTGATTCATTCCAATATGCAGCAACTTCAAATTTTGGCAAAACCAGGGTCGCATTCAGTAGACGAGCAATGCCAACTCCATCACACAACTACGTTCACAAAAAACAACCAACTTTTATTAAAAACGCTACTAATTCAGTGGTCAACAGAGTTCATACTTGCAATTATATAAATGCCCAAGGGCACTCACATCTCTTCTCATTTGATTCAGGCCCCCATAGCAGTCCACTCGAATATATCTATTCCCCTTCACTGGTAGCACTGCACCATTTCAACAAAAAACCAATCCAAATGTCTGCAATGAAGCCAATTAGCTCAGAATATCAAAACTACTCACGAATTCTACCCTCCAATACGCCTAAACATAACCTTCGTAATACCACCAAGTTCACAAATTTCCTATTTCTTACCACCAAGTTCACAAACATAATCTATTGCATATAGCATGCAATAGATTCTAAAAAGTACACTGAACAAAGATGATTTCAAGTATTTCTTCGAATCTAAATTATCTACCACCATCCTATTTTTCATGCAAATTGCTTCACTCCTAAGTCCTAACCCCCACATTACCAAATTATTGTCTATTTTTCACTACAACAATTCTTCTTCATTATATTTTCCTCAAAACCTACAAATGCTCCTACGCCTCACACGAATCCAAGTCATGAAAAAATAAAGCAGTCATTAATAAGCTCCATTACCAGTTAGTAGTCCTTGAAGCCACCACTTGCAAGGTCTCCATTCTACCATCCTTTGGACACTCCATATATCCGATTTGCCTCTGCGAGTGAAATCCACAAAAAATAAATACATAAACAATTAATTAACCAACATGCAAATGCAGAGAGATGCTAGCCCGGGCTAATTGGAGGGGTTTAGGCGAAGAGCGTTACGCTCTTGCATAACCCAACAACCAGGAGAAAAAAATGAACGACTCGCAAACTCATGCACAACTCTCTTTTGCCAGTGAAATGAACTCCCATCAACTTCACTGGAGGTTTGAATAAAACGAGTCTAAATTTTTCTTGCGAAATTCATGAAACATAAGCATTATCCAATTCCAACCCAAGCTTCATGAGTTTTTTCGTTGCCACGTTATCTCAAAAACTTAACAGACAAATGAATATTAGCGAGAGAAAAAAGATTCTAAGCGAAAGGAAAACCCCGATGATCGAATCAGCACAACGAAGTGAAACTTTGTCGGCTAAGTGCCCAGAAATCCCAAAATAACAAAAAAAGGACGATAAGGCATACAGTTTTCTTTGAGAATCAGAAACAATAAAAAGGAAGGTGAATCATACCTTTGAGAATCAGAAGTCAGTGATGTAGCAGGAAAATGCGAAAATGGCGATAAGAGAATGGAAGCAAGGAAGAGAGAAAGAGTAATCACTAGGATGCCGAACAAGGGCTTCACTGAAATAAATACCATTGAAAAATTCTCAAAGCTTTTCGCCCAAAACTAGATCTGGATTTAAGAAACACTTGAAAGATGGTTATTGTTTGTCTTATTCTTTTTCTTTCTATCTTCCACAGATTGCGTTTTGGTCGATGAGAAAATAAGAAAGAAAGAGAATGACAGGGGGTTGCCTTCCCGCTGCCGCGAAGCCTGAACCCCGGGGCATTGAAACTGGTGCATGCTAAACCGGATTGGTGTTCCTTTTTCCTGTTTTAACTTGCTTCATCTAGGGGTGGCAATCGGCTGACTCGGTCAAGGGTCGGGCCCGGTTAAATAACCGGCCCAGTCCGTTTCCTCTCTATTTAATATGATTTAATTCTAAAAAATGTATATAGAGAGAGTTGAACTTTGGTGGGAAATAGATGAAGTATATAGATTATCATTAAGCTACACAGAATTCATGTTATTTTTTTTATAATTATTTAATTTTATTATTTTTAAATCTCAATAGAAAAACTTGTAATAATAAATAAAATAATTATTTTTTTATTAAATTCATAAATTAGTGATATTAATATTCACGTAAAATCTAAAAATATGACAAATAATTAGTAAATAATTTATAATTCATGTTCATTAACAGAACAAAAAATATTAGGAATATTAAACCAATATTTTTTAAATTTTTCATTAATCCAATTTTTCATTGAATAAAATGTTCATTTAAATGAAAAATATTATTATTTTTATTTAATTAAATATGTTTATCTCAAAAGTATATTATTTGAAGTTTCAATAAAATGTGTTAAAAGACAATAAAAATATATTTTAAATAATTAATTTAATAAAAGTTGTCTTGTTCTATTGGTAAAGAGTGTGATTTATAAGGGAGATGACAATTGTTCAAACTTCACTACATGCATAGCTGTTCAATTTTTTAGACACAAAAATGAATTCACAGGCATGGCCGAGCCAAGCCCAGCATCCGGGTCGGGCCATGGGCCTTGAAAGCAAGCCCGTGATGGCCCAGACCTAGTCCGCTGGCCTTAACCGACCCAATACTGTTCATGATCGGGCCAGGCCGGGTCGGATTGTGACGGGACGGTTCAGCCAGGCCCAGGCCGGATTGTGATGGGCCGGTTCAGCCAGTTTCGGGCACTCGCTGAACTATGTAAACATGGGAAAAGAATGATTAGAAGAAGAATGAGAACGAGCGAAAGAGATCCGCAATGATAATTAATTGGCAGTGATTGATTATATAGCTGAATGACTTGGATGAGATAGGATGACAGGCCACTAAGTGGCCATGATTGATTGGCTCGAACCATAAGAAATCACCAAGTGGTTGTGACTGATTAGCGGCTGAATGAGACAGATTGGAAATAAAGAAGGGAAAGGGGCCCATACCTAGTAGAATGATCCTTACAAATGAGTGTGATCTTTAGGCGTAATGAGTACCTCCGAGACCATAGGGGGAGGATAATCATTCCCCTCTTTTTATTATTATTCTAATCAACTCATGTAAATGAGGAAGCCTATATAATGCTAATGTATTAAATGAAAAACATGCATTCAGTACATACAAAAACAAATATAACTCAAACCATTTACTCTTTACATTCTTTGGTTCTTAAACTCTCTTTATCTCTCTCATTAATACTCATATAAATCAACCTTTATCAATACTTTTCTTTTTGATCATTGATTAATGGAAAACGTCTTTTACATTTTGGTGCTTTCATTGAGAGCTGAGAGAAAAACTCAAGACACCCACCCTACAAGACCATAAACATGCCTAGAATTAGCTCTAACGCAACCCTAAATGAGGACAACAGAACCAGAAATGGAGATGACCATGTAGATCAACCAACCCCACCCACGAAAATGCTGCAGACGATCCTAAACGAGATGCATGAGATGGAATGGAGGAATGCTGAAGCAATACGTAATGCATGGCAGGATGTGCAAGATCTGTTCAACACACTACAATAGGAACTTGCAAAAATGCGAGCAGAGGTCAATCAACGGGTGAATGATGACGAATGGGAAAATAACCATGAATAGGAAGCCCACTCTAGGGGAAACTCTCAAGACAGAAGCAAGGAGACCACAGAAATAGTAGAACCGTACGTTGGGAAGAGGAAGTCTAGTCGTAGAATCTCGTGAAGGAGGCTACAGGAGAGGCTCAACAATCTCGAGTCATGTCAAAGGAAGTGGTAGAAGAACTATTGGAACAAAAAATGATGGAAATGAGGAATCTCGGGAGTAGGGGAAAAATTGAATCTCTTATCCAGACACAACTAAACCCATAAGTCCTGGCAGGGCCAGTACCCAGAAAAATCGTTGGTCCCAGATTCAAATGCTATGAAAGAAAAACTGATCTCGTAGACCATCTTCGATGATTCACACAATACATGGCATTGTATCAACATGATGACAAGTTGATGTGTAGAATGTCTCTACAAGCCTATATGGGAAGGCTTTAAAGTGGTATCACTCATTGTCGATGCACTCGATCGCGAGCTTTGATGTCATGTCATCTGTTTTCATAGAGTAATACTTTACTTACCTTACGGTCATGGAAGGCTCGAAACACCTAATGAAAATCTCTACCAAGAAAGGGGAGTCCCTGCGGGAGTACACTCATTGCTTTAAAGACGAGATGGCCAAGGTCGTGAATTGCGATGGCCAATTCGCCAGATTGGCCTTCTGACGAGGTTTAGACCTAGAATCACCCTTCTTCGAGGACCTATTAAAAATGAAGCCCCTTTCTATGGAGGAAGTTTTCCAATGAGCGCAGACCTACATTACCCCAAAGGAAGAGAAGAGGAGTATACAGAAAATGGTTGAACTATAAAAAAGAGGAATCCTTGATATAGGAAAGAAGTGTAAGACCTGAAAGGAGGAAGCATGATGAAACATAAAGAAAATGTGGGAGGAAAGTCCAACAAGAAGGGAATGCAGACTAGGAGGCGAGATCTTGACAGAATTCACCCAAGGGACAAAGTCTACACACCGTTGACCATCCCGATCAACCAAATACTAGAGACAATTAAAGATGGACCTTGGCTGAAAAGACCAACCCCGCTCACCAAGGAACCTAGCTACAAGGATAAAGATAAATATTTCTCCTACCACAAGAGTAACATGCATTACACGCAGTAGGATTCAAATATCCGGCAAATTTATCTCCATAAATTTTTGACCTATTTCATCATGACATCATATGAATCCACTATAGGTTCGATCTCAAATAAACTCTCGATTCATGCGCGCTACATTTTCGGTTGGTGTAAATAAACTCTTTTATTTCACGGTCCATAAAATATTTAACATATTATCCTTCATGAATATCAGTAACAAGAGCATGATGGAAAAATATGATTTTATCCTTCTTGTTATTATTTCCTTAACTCCTTTATTGACTGTGAGTAAGAAAGACATTATAGTGAATTGTCTCGTACATTTCTCCATGTCATATTCAATGTCAAATTTCCATCGAGTACCAGGCCAGGTTTATTTATTCACACACCCAACAATAAAGTATAAGGTGATATTGTTGCATTATATAATCTAACCACGAATTTTCATATTTCTGAATCACGTAACTCCAACATAGTTGAATCACGATCTCAACAACCGAGGTATTGTTCGGCAATTCAAACTCACTCCTTTGACCTTATCAAAGCTCGTAACTAACTAGGCTCAAGTTTTGTATTCACCTCAAGAGTAAGTTAATTATGAAAATATCCTTAAGGTGTAACAATTAGATTTAGAGCTAGATAAACAGTTTTGCTCTAAACTAATTGGTTACTGGTATATTCAACATGTTCCATAACATGTCTAGGTCAAACAATAGAGTTTCCACTCCCATGCCCCGACACCGGCATCTTTTGGTTCAATCTAATAGTCATAATCGGACTTCATTGTCCAGTCGATCCTAAGACTACGAATAACGTTCTGAACTATTTCAGAAGAGTTTGTTTCGAAGACCACACAATCTTTACTCTTCTTACATTGACAATAGTTTCAGGACTTTAGTAAATTATAAATACACTTTAATTAATAAAATGCTTTCATTCATTCATTAAATTCAGTAATACAAAATGTCTGAGAAATAACTAAATACTCATATAGTTAGTTATTACACCCTACTTTATGGACATAAATCCAACATGTACTACTAACCCTACACATGTTCCTCTCTTGTTAGAAGCGTCGTCAACAAAAAGTTTCCAAATTCCATCTTCTCCCGTTGGTTTGTTTCCTGTTCAACCCCTTCGGTGAAGTCTGCTACAAAATCTGCTAACGCCAACCCTTTTATTGAAGTTCACGGCTTGTAACTGATTTCATACTGGCTCAACTCAATTGACCATTTTTCTATTCTCCCGCTTGCCTCCATTGAGTGTAAAAGGCTTTTAATGGGAGAATCGATTAACGCCTTGATACTGTGGGCCTGTAAATAAGGCCTTAGATTTCGTGCTGTAGTTACAATGGCAGTACTAGCTTCTCCATTCATTTATATCTCGTTTCCACCGCCACAATATTCTTGGTCACGAAGTATACAAGTTTCTGCTTATATCCTTCTTATTTGATGAGTACTGCACTAACTGCCCCCGTTGAGACGACCACGCATAATAGAAGTTTCTCACCAGGACTAGGTTTGGAGAGTAAGGGAGGAGTTGTTAGGTATTCTTTAATCTTGGCAAATGCTGCTTCACATTCTTCATTCAGCCGCTCGCATAATTTTTTCTCAATCTCTCAAAGAAAGGTTTGCATCTGTCCTTGACCTGGAGACAAATCTGTTCAGGGCGGCTAGTCTTCCCATTAACCCTTGGATTTCGTTGAGGTTCCACAGGGACTTTATTTCTACGATTGCCTTCACTTGGTCTGGGTTGACTTCAATTCCCCATTATGTAATAAGGTGCCCGAGAAACTCTCCAACCACTACTCCAAAAGTGCACTTCTTTGAGTTCAACTTCATAGAGTTTCTCCTTAGAATAGAAAAGGCTTCTTCAAGGTTCTGACTATGGTCTTACCGCTTCTTACTCTTAACCAAAATGTCATAAACATAGACTTACATGTTCATCTTGATTTGCTCACAGAAGACTTTGTTTACCAGTCTTTGATAAGTTGCCCCTGCATTCTTTAGACCAAAGGGCATAACTTTGTAATAATAGACATCATGCTCAGTAACGAAAGAAGTTTTTTCCTAATCGGGTTAGATCATTTTCACCTGATAGTAACCTGAGTAAGCATCCATGAAGCTGAGCAGTTCGTGTCTTGAAGACGCATCTACAATTTGATCTATCCTTGGCAACAGGTACTCATCTTTGGGGCATGCTTTATTCAAATCGGTAAAGTCCGTGCAGATCCTCCACTTTCCGTTCTTCTTCTGCACCATTACCACATTAGCTAACCATTCAGGGTAGTTTACTTCCCTGATGAAATCCACTACCAAGAGCTTCCCAACCTCCTCTTTGATTGCTTGACTCTATTCAGGGGTAAAGCTTATCTTCCTTTGTTTCATAGGTTTCACAGCAGGATCCGTGGTCAATCTATGGTAGATGATCTCTTTTGAAATGTCGGGCATCTCTTGTGTCATCGCTATAAATACATCTCTATTTTAATTTAAAAATTCTCCTAACTTCCTCTTCTCATTTTCCTCGAGACGGCTGCCAAAGTTGGTAATCTTCTGGGTCCCTTCTTCCAAACAGATGAGCTCTATTTCCTCTCCCGCCTCGTACCTCGAGTTGTCTTGCCCATTTTTCGATGATTGCTATAAATCCACGGGCTTTTTCCTTCGGACTTCTCCGTAGCCTTTTTCTTAGCAGATTCTAAAGCGGTCACTGAACATATATGAGCTGCGGCCTAGTCGCCTCTTATTGTTTTCACTCCTCTTATGATGGGTACTTTAAAGCTTGGTAGAACGTTGAAGGTACGGCCTTCTTCTTGTGGAGCCAAGTCCTCCCCAGGATCACATTGTACGGGGATGTCATTCCCAGCACCATGAACTCGATCATATAGTTAAATGGATCCGCGTTCACCGCAAGAGTTAGAGTTCCTTCCGAGTAGCTGATGGCTCCGTTGAAATCAATTCATGGCTGCGAAATGCCTTGTAACTTTTGATCTCCCATGGACATCTTCCCACGTTTGCTTAGTATAGGATGCTCACTGCGCTCCCAACGCCTACCAGGACTCTCCTTAATAAGTAGTTTCTAACTTGTATTGAGATAAGAAAGGCATCGTTGTGGTGCCCGTCGTGCTCTAGATCTAAATCGTCGAACACTAACGGCAAATTCACGTTGACATATGTGGGTTTTGGCTAATGTCTTTCTAACTTTGGCCGCTTGCACTATAACTTCCTTTCCTTTTTCGTTGTTTCTTCTTGTAATGGAATTAGGGTTGCTTAACCTAAGTGTGTGTTGACACAACTCTAATCACGCAGAGCAGAAAAAGATTTCTCTCATCCTCCTACTATTACCGCCAAAATCATCAGAGGAAGAGAAAATTTTGATTTTTCTTTTGCAGTTGTTTTGAGAGCCCACATTCAGTTCCTAATGATGTCCTTAGGAGATATACTTCTGAATCCTATGAGTGGTTGTTGATGTGAATACTGATTTGAGTTCTACGAAGAATGAAGAACGTGAGACGAATAATGGGATTCCACCAAATCAGAATTTTTACGATACAAGAAATGTATAAAATTGTTTCTACCTCTTTTAAATATGTTAAATTTTGTATGCACAATCTGATGTATGGTTTTAATGTTTAATATGATTAAATTGGTTTATGTAAAAATTTTTGATATTCCGCCCACGAACCGTTCGTGGTTCAATGATTTTTTCTCAAATTTTAAAACCTGATCCAACAGTACAAACTCCCTTAGATGAAATATTAGAACACTCCATCTCCTTCGGATTCAATGCGTCAAATAATGAAGTAGAGTATGAAGCACTGATCACATGGGAATACATAGCAAAAGACGAACGGATGGTGAGTTATTTGCAAAGGGCAAAATATCTCCTCGGCACGCTAAGAAATTATGAGATCCAACAGATCCTAAGAACAGACAATGGGCACACATATGCGTTGATGAATCTTGAATCTTCATTACACTACCCTTACAAAAGGAATGTCCCCGTGGAAATTCTGAAGGAGCTAAGCATCTCGCTCCCTTGGAATAACATGGCTGATGTAGAAGTTCAACAGAAGCTTAGTTGGCAGAATGACATAATCCGCTTCCTTGAACAAGGAATTCTTCCTAAAGATAAAATGCTTGCGAAGAAGGTGCAACAACGGGGTGCTAGGTACATGATGATTAAGGGGATATTATATAAGAAAATGTTTCCAGGACCGTACCTGAAGTCTCTATGGCAAAAAGAGGTCCAGTATGTGACGAAAATTCATAAGGACATATGCAAAAACCATACGGGGGGTAGATCACTAGACCATAAATTCATGAATGAAGGATATTATTGGCCGAAAATGCATCAAAATGTGAAACAGTATGCAAGGAAATACGAGAAGTGTCAATGATTTGCGCCCATAGTAAAATTGGCCACAAGAGAACTCAACACTATGGCAAGTCCTTGGCCATTCATGTAGTGGGCTCTGGACATCGTTGGACCACTCCCTATGGCACATGCTCAGAAACGTTTCCTACTGGTTGCCACATGCTACTTCACTATATGGATCAAAGTAGAGGCCTTTGCTAGGATCTGCGAGGGAGAAGTAAGGGGATTTCTATGGAAAAACATAGTATGCAGGTACAAAATTCCTCGAGTCTTAGTTTTTGACAACAAACTTCAGTTCACTTGTAGAAATGGTGAGGACCTTTTGCGAAGACCTGAAAATTACAAACTGATTCTCTACACCCTATTATCCACGAGGAAATGGACAAGCAGAGAGGTTGAACCGAATTATACTTGAAAACATGAAGAATCTCCTGGAATCGGCAAAAGGAAACTGGGTTGAAGAATTGCCTGCAGTATTGTGGTCATACAGGACAACTCCTAGAGAGGCAACATGTGAGACACCATTCGCTCTAGACCACAGAACGAAAGCTGTGATACCCATGAAAATTGGGAATCCTACTCTGAGGTCAGAACTAACTGAGTAGCAAAACGAAAAACTCATAAAAGAAAATCTCAATTTATTAGAAGAAATGAGAGAGGCAGCACTCGTGCGAATGACCAATTACAATCAGAAAAGGAAAGCCTACTTCCGGAGAAGAATTAGAAAGTAGGAATTCCAGAAGGGAGACCTAGTTCTGAAAAAGATCATTCAAACGAAAGGGAAATTCGGTCCATCCTCGGAAGGGCCATACATTGTCAAAGAGGTAGGTGGCAGCGAATACTACCCTCTCACAACTGAAGAAGGAACAGAATTGACGAAGTCGTGGAACGCTAGTAATCTTAAGAATATTTTGTTTAACATATTAAATGTTGTTGCAATGAATAATTCTTCCCGTGATTTTTTCCCGCAAGGGTTTTCCACGTAAAAACTTGTGTAAACTCTCTCTCTTATCTCTAGAAATTAAATCTGTAAGCAAAATCCTTTGAGAGTGGGAAAAACCTTCTCTCTAAAATGTGAAAAATAAAAAAGGTCGCCAGCCTAGAAGCCCTATTTCTAAACCTCTTGAGAGTGAGAAAACCCTTATCTCTAAAATGTTGAAAATGGAGAATGAGAAAATGACGATGGGCAAAAAACGTGTCTCCGAGAGTGGGAAACCCCTCTCTCTAAAATGCATCGTAGTCAATTTCATTTCGGTGACTGTTTCAGGTTTTTCAAAAATCAAAACATTTAAGATATTTCAGTGTTTCGGGGCTCCGTTTTAGAAATTTTTTTTGGACATATAAAAATAATATTATAATTTTTTTATAAATAATATAATAAATAACTTTATATTATAAATAATATAATAAATAATTTTTTTAGCAAACTTCTTTATTTTGAGAACTCATACTTAATTCTAAGCATTCTGATTTATTTAAAAGCATGAGCGTAATTCTTACAAAAAAAAGTAACAAATCAATATACAAACCACCCAATTAATCTAAAGAAATCATTTAATCTAAAATAATGTCTCATTTATTTAAAATTCATAATATAAACAAATAACATATTTAATCTAAACAAGTTACACATTCTAAAAAATAATTGTAGAAAAAATTTAACCAATTATAGAAGAAAAATGAAGTGAAAAAATTATTATTGAACAATGTTGAGGTAAAATAATAAGTTGCATGCCATGAGGTTTGAACCTTGGAGGGGAGAGAAAAACTCAATTACCTTAGCAAGTTGATCTACTACATTGTTGTTAAAAATAGTTGTCTCCGTCAATATTTACTACAGTTTTGAAAATGAGGGCCAGTTCCGTCCTAGATGCCATTTCGCCCATTCCGGACGAAATGAACATATTCCGGTCAGGATATTTCGTTTTGGCCAGAATTGACCGGATTTTTAGCCGGAAAATTTACTGCCCCCAATCCGTTCCGTCCCTATGCCGGAACCGGAATGTTCCGGCCATTCCGACTAGAACGGAACAGATCTTGGTACTATGCTAAAATGTGAAACCCAAAGGTCAACGATTTAAATGTCTAAAGCTTTGAGAGCAGGGACACCCTCTCTCTAAAAAGAAAAAAAAAAAAAAGATCAGAGGTCTAAAAGCCAAAGCCCATGGAAGAGGAAAAAACTCTCTCTAAAATATGTGGAAAGTAAATAAAAAAAGCAAAGGAAAAAGCGAACAAGACAAAACGTAAGGAAACAAACAAGGGAAAATAGCAAAGCGGCGAGTTCAAAAGAAGCGGAAATGGGACAAGAAGTCACCACCGTCCCAAAGGAGAAACCAAAAATCAAAGTCTTAGAAAGAATATTAAAGAGAAAAGTGGGAAACAGAAGCACTATAAGTTGAAAGTCTTTTAAAGTTTATAAGTTTTATTAAGTGTTTTGAGAAAGTTGCTAAAGGCTGAAAAACCTTACATCCAAAAATTATTGTACGCTAAATTGCTAAGGAAAAGAACAACTTAATCAAACTTGTTGATGATTTTCTTTACTTAATTGTCTGAAAAGTTAACCATGAAAACCTTTAAAAGGAAAATAGTCTTTTAAGTCCTAAATTGTTTATTGAAAATTTACTAAGCATTTAAGAAGGCTAGAGAAAGTTGATTGATGAATTTGTTCAGGGAAATGACAAAGCATAATGAAGAAAGAAATCATTTCGTTAAAAGTGAAAATTACAAAATGATGTCAAATTGTTAAAGAAAAAGAAAAGTACAAGTGCGAGAAAGAAGAAATTACAGAGAAGGAAGAAAGGTTAAGTCTCCCCTTCAGATGTAATGTCGGCAGGTAGCCCCGAGGAAGTAGCAGGAATATCTTCGGGAGGTGGGTCAGAGGTTGAAGCGGAAATCACTGTCTCGGCTTCAACGTGCTCGTCGTCAAGAATAGAGATAAGTGTTATATGGGGAGCCTTGTCAGCCTTCACGTTAGGGTAGCCCTCTAAATAGGCCATCTACTCATACTCATCAACCATAGCCTGGTACTTGGCCTCAAGCCCAGCCTCCCGCTCGTGTGACTTGTCCAAATCAGCCTCGACCTCGGCCAACCTCACCTCGACAATTTCTAAGTTCTCCCCGCTCATAACAACAATCATCTCAGCTTGCCATATAGATTCCTCAAGATTTTCCCTTTCAGTGGTAGCTGCACTCAGCTCTATAGTCAGACGGGCGATGACCTGCTGAAGCTCGACCTCGACCCCCCTCAGACAATCTCGTTCTGCGATGACAATGTCATAAGTCCTGTTGATCCCCCACATCTCTTCAACACGGCTTGCCATCTGGAGATTCAGGGCATGGATATCCTCCTGGAAATGCAGAAAGGAAAATGTAGAGAAATGGAAAAGATTACCTATATCTGACTGTGATTAAGACCGATGACCTTATCCAGAATAGTCATCTGACACATGGTCGCTTGGTCAATATCAGACCTAATCCCCTTAGCCATGATATGAGAAGGAGAAGGGTCCTTCAGGAAGCTTACTATAGTAGGCACACGTTGTGCCCCGATAAATCGACGCCATCTCCAAACGTCGGCTTCCTCAGATGTCCCCTAAGAACTGGAGAAAGCAAGAGCCGACCCTCGAGAAAGCAAAGGAGGAACCCCCTCCCATGTTTAAATGTTATATGTCTTAGAAGCGGGAGGGATGGCAGAGGCGGCAATAAGAGTAGTAGTAAGAGCGGGGGACGCGAGTTGGTGACGTCAAGATTGGCTAAAGGAGGATCGGCAGTCTCCTCTCTAGGACGTTTCCTCCCGCCAGCCATTCTCCAAAGGCTCTTGACATGCTTTGACATCTCTAACTCCTCATGAGCAAAATAGAATATGGTGTCTTGCTCTTCATCCTCTCTATGCCTCACTTTTTTCTCCCTGTCCTCTTCATCCTCTTCTTCACCTTCCCGCTCAGAATCTGATGACCCTGATGAGCTGATGGTTCAGCCCGCCAAAAGGAAGGAACAGGAATGGCCTGCGGTATATCAGAAATGGAAGTAGAGGGCGCGACGACCTCTGCTTCGGGGGCGGGAGCGACGACAATCTCGACCCGCCTGCTGGGATCGAGCAGATCTCCACAGTCCTACTCTGGACACCTGAAGGTAATGGATAAGCACGTAGCTACATTCTTGGGAGTAAAATGCTGCATGTTCAACTTTTTATCTACACAGAAAAAGAGAGTCAGCAAGAAGAAAGTAAATAAATGAAATAAATGAAACAAAAATGGAAATCAAGAGAAAAGGACGGAAGAAGAGCTCCAGCAACTTACGAAAAGCTCCCCAAACCTTGGGGACGTTCCAGCGGCCTCACCGCCCCAATCCCCGCCAATCAAGAGCGTCCATTTCTCCCAGCCTTTATCTCCCCTCAGGAGATCCATCACGGGGAGCCAAATAATAAGATGCGCCATGTTGCTTAATAATATACACGACATGTATCTATCTACCCCTATGCTAAGATTATGCCTTTTGTTTAGGACCTCTATCCCTGGTAAAATTTTATACGTATTAGGAGTATATTGGGAGGGGGCCATATCGAAGGTAGAAAAGAACTCCCGAAATAGAAGGGAGAAAGTCATTTTCAATTCTAGGGCGATATACATGGGGGAAAATGTTATTTGGTAAGGGAAGAGGCAGATGGAGCATCTAGGAAATTCATCCCCAAAGCCAACGATGACATTTGGGGGGAACACACCACTATGGCGGGATATCAATCATTCGAACTGTTTCTGGTTCCTATTTAATGGGACGGTGACGGGAAAATTTCCCTCCACCATAATGGACTTACAAGAGTTACTGAGCAACAAAAAAAGAGGATGACAGAGATGAAGGGAGATAGGACTTACAGGCACAAGAAGAACGTAGATGGTGAATGAAGAAGGAAGTTTTTAAAAGAAGAGATCCAGCGGACGCGAAGGTGGAGTGAAAAAAGATGAAGTACGCCTAAAGAATTGAAAGGACACGAGTAGCAGGCGTATGGGGCAAAAGAAAAATGATGATGACTAGTGATCACATGTTGATAGACAAATAATTCGATGACAGATGGAGAGAAATACGATAGTGCTGTGTAAGATTCACAAGGGATAAGAACTGGAAGATGAAGTGACCAAAGTCATGCTCACGAGGCGTGCCCTGAGAACACGCGTCAAAAAGATGAATACGGGAAACGAAATGACGCA
This sequence comes from Datisca glomerata, assembly GCA_003255025.1. Lineage (NCBI taxonomy): Eukaryota > Viridiplantae > Streptophyta > Magnoliopsida > Cucurbitales > Datiscaceae > Datisca > Datisca glomerata. The sequence continues at coordinate 219,094 of QANY01009387.1, forward strand.
AGTTGATGGTGAAACAACCATTCACAAGAAACGCGTCAGATGAGGTAGTGACGACATGTAACCTAAGCATTTAAATAAACTAACTTTCTTATGCGCACAATAAATGCTTGGCAGGTTTTACAAAGAAACACGTTAGGTGAGTCGCGAAGACATCCATTGCACCTTAACAGAATTAAAACTCGTTAAAGAGCAAATTGGGTAAATGAACATTTAAAAAATACGCACTGCCATATTGATGGAGATGATCGATTAAAGAAATGATGAGAAGCAACAGGAAAATGGGAACGACACCTGTAAACGAGTAAGAGAACGACCACGCACTTGTGGAGAGTGGGAAGGAATGCGAGAATGGAAAGAAGCATGGAATTCGGAAAGAGCACCAAAACGGGAAAAGTAGCCCGCCAACGCAAAAAGGTTGACGGAGGATCCACACATTTGAGAACGAGAAAAAAGTTACGGAGGACTCGTACCTCTAGAACGGGAAAAGGAACCTGAGACTATAAGAACTACCCTGGATGGGCAAGACACTCGCTGAACTGTGTAAAATTGTGAAAGGAAGGATTAGAAGAAGAACGGGAATGAGCGAAAGAGATTCGCAATGACAATCAAATGGCAGTGATTGATTAGGTAGTTGAATGACTCGGACGAGACAAGATGGAAGGCCACCAAGTGATCATGATTGATTGGCTCAAACCATAAGAAATCATCAAGTGGTTGTGACCGATTGGCGGCTGAATGAGACAGATTGAAAATAAGGAAGGGAAAAGGGCCCATACCTAGGAGAATAATCCCTACTAATGGGTGTGATCTCTAGTGTAATGAGCGTCTCTGAGACCATAGGGGGAGGATAATCATTCCCCTCCCTATTTTATTATTATTCTAATCAATTCATGTAAACGAGGAAGCCTATATAAAGCCAATGTATTAAATGAAAAGCAGGCTTTCAATGCGCACAAAAATAAATACAACTCATAACATTTACTCTTTATATTCTATCGTTCTTAAACTCTCACTCTCTCTCATTAATACTCTTATATATCAACTATTATCAATACTTTTTTCTTTGATAACTGATTAACAGAAAAAATCCTTAACACTAACAGTTTGAGAATGTACGCAATAAAAACATAGAAGAAAATTGCTGAGTCATTTTCTACAACTAGATGCACGCGGTGATCCATTGCATAATTTGTTTTATACATTTTTTCCGTATATTTATTTATTATATGTTCACTTATTTTTTTTTGAAACAATTACATATATATATATATATATGTTCACTTGGTGTAAAGTTATGTAATGGTGTTCTTGGAGTAAGAGAAAGTTCTGAATCAAAAATGAAAAAAATATTATTTGATGAGAATGAGTATTAACATATTTTATGAAACATATGACTATGTTTTCATGTGAAAATGTATGCATGTGCATAAATCCCTATTTTTACAGTTTTTTAATAAATTGTGCATTAAATTCGTGAAATATAACTAAATTAATTAAGAAAAATTATCAATTTAGCGATCATAGTCTCCTTCTAGTTTTAATTTAACCATTACATTTTAAAAATTCTTAATTTCATCCTCCTATTATAGTTAAAGTTTCAATTTCATCTTTCTTTCTACATTCGATTATCAACTTTAATGGGTTTGTTGATGTGTCACATTATGTTCGCACACGGCATGTTATGCACCTGTGACACATTATTGATCATGTGGAGTGTGTGGGTCTCAACAAATTATACAGTAAACAAAAACTTACATTTCTCTTTCCTCCATCTCGTTTCCCTCCAAACAACTCTCCACTGAAATTGGATTCTCATTTTGTTGTCTTTTTCCAACCTTCTAAACATAATTCTTCTCCTTCCCAATCCCATCTTTTAAACACAAACGCAAATGCCCCGAAACACCATTATTTTAAGGAGATTTTGGATGAATATATGATGAAGTGATGATAAGGCTAGATAAAGAAATTAATGAAACCTTTTAGGAAAAAAGAGGGGGAATATTCATCTTTGAGTATTGTTCGTCAAGACCTGCAAAAGGGGGAAGGTAACTAGGTGACCAAGTAAAGGGGGCGTGGTCCCCTTACTGCCCCTCTGAAAATTAAGTTAGAACAAAAGAGAATAATCAAGTCAGAACTGTAGTAGGAGGATGATTGCATACCTTTCACTATGATGTCCTACCTATTTATAATGTGAGCTTGTTTGATTGCTGCTTTGGGATTATTGTATGATATCTCTAATCCTCCAATAACATCCTTTCCCTCTCTGCTCCTCCAATGAGGTATGACTTTGGAGTTCTTCCAGTCTCTCGCCTCAACTCATTGGTTCATGAATGGTTCGATCTGAACAGGGTTGACATCAACAGTCAGTCCAATTCATTATCATACTCAAGTGTAGTGGGTTGGAGTTCAATCATTGGCACTTGAAAGGTACGATCTGATGAAGGCTGACATCGTCCGTCAGTCCAACCCATTATTGTACTAAGGTGTAGTGACCTGGAGCTCAGCCATTGGCTCCTCCGCCTTAAACATTCTGCCAGGGTGAGACTAATTTGTACTTGATTCCGGATATTTGGTAAAATATTATTCGAGTTAGCTTCTTATTGGTTAGGATGTTATTAATGCGGCTAACGACAGACTATGTCATTGATGACATTTGTGCCCTGGCCAATCCCAATTCGCCACGGTAAGGTTAACTTGGTTCCATACTATTTCATTCTCTCCTACTGATACTTAGGCGTTACTAGTGACATGTCTCAGATTGCTAGTTATTCTCAGGCCTTACTGTTGGATTGGGTTTTAAAGTTTGAGAAAAAATAATTGAACCACAACAGTTCGTGGGCAGAATATAAAAAATTTTTGCATCAACCAATTTAATCATATTAAATATTAAAACCAAACATCCGATTATTCGTACAAAGTTAAACGTATTCAAAAGAGGTAGAAATAATTTTATACCTTTCTTGTATCAGAGACTTTCTGAATTGGTGGAATCCTAATTTAAGTTTTGTATTCTTTAATCTTTAAGAATCAATAACTTCAAATTAATTTCGCACAAACAGCTACTCATGGATTTCAGAAATATATATCTAGAGAATATTGACCAGGAACTGAGAGTGGGCTCTCAAAACAACTGAGGAAAAAAAATTTATTTTCTTCCTCATTGGGTTTCGGCGGCAACACAGTAGGCAGATGAGAGACAACTTTTGCTTTGTATGCTCAGGGTTGTGTCAACACACATCCCTTATATAAAAATTTATATGCCAAATTTCCAAAAACTCAACCACAATACTTATGTAATTGCCAAAAATAATATTGCCCTTAAAGTCAATATTGTGTCCAAATTTATCAATCCCAATTGATAAATTAAATTGATCTTCATCAATTAATTAATTGTTTATAACTAATTAAGTGACAAAACCCATCACATATGGGTTCCGAAAATACACATTGGTCCCAAAATACATTCTGGTCCCAAAATACATTCTGGTCCAACTGATGTCGTTTCTTCTATTCATGTTTTCATGAACTATCCCTGAGACCAAATGGACCCATATGACTAAAACTATATGATTCAAATACCCGAAAAACTTATCTCTATAAATTCTTGACCTATTTAATCATGACATCGTACGATTTCACTATAGGTTCGATGTCGAATCAACTCTCGATTCATGCGCGCTACATTTACTGTTGGTGCAAATAAACTCTTTTATTTCACAGTACACAGAATATTTTAACATATTACCCTTCATGAATATCAGTAACAAGATTGAGATAGTAAAATTACCATTTTACCCCTATTGTTATTATTTCCTTAACTCATTTATTGACCGTGAATAAGAAAGACATAACTGTGATTTATCTCGTACAATTCACAAGTCTTATTCAATGACTCATTTCATTGAATACTTGCCAAATTTATTTATTCACACACTCATCAATAAAAGCATAAGGTGATATTGTTGCTTTCGCAATCTAACCACGAATTTTCATATATGTGAATCGATAACTCCAACATAGTTGAATTACGATCCTAAAAGTCAAGGTATTGTCTGGCAATTCAAACTCACTCCTTTAGCATATCAAAGGACGCAAGTAATTATTTCAGAAGAGTTTGTCTGGAAGACCCCAACGACAGCGGTGGTGACGATGATGATGAGAATGATAGAGGTTTTCGACAGTGACTTTTGGAGGCGGCTACATATTACATGGAATTTAAAAAAATACAACTTTTGCAAGAAAATAAATTACATAAAATGTTATATCTCAATTTCGGTGTTCATCAATTATAAATTTTAAAAATAAAACGCCTAGTGCCAATAGTTAGGGATCCATTCATAAAACACATTCAAAATAATTTTGAATCTACCATACACAATTATATGCCGATATATGAAAATCCATCGATACATACGTGTTGATCTAAATATACATAGTCTAGAACCCAATGCTCGAATACTAATTGTTGGATAAGGTTTTAAAGTTTGAGGAAAAATCTTTGAACCATGAATAGTTCGTGGGCGGAATATAATTTTTTTACATCAACCAATTTAACCATATTAAATTTTAAAACCATACCTCCAATTATGCATATAAAGTTAAACATATTCAAAAGTGGTAGAAACAATTTTATACCTTTCTTGTATCATAAACTTTCTGAATTGGTGGAATCCTAATTTAAGTTTCGTGTTCTTAAATCTTCAAGAATCAAGAACTTCAAATTATTTTCGCACAAACAACTACTCATGGATTTCAGAAATATATCTCTAGAGAATATCGACCATGAACTGAGAGTGAGCTCTCAAAACAACTGATGAAGAAAAATTTATTTTCTTTCTTATTGGGTTTTGGCGGCAACACAGTAGGGATGGGAGAGACAACTTTTGCTCTATATGCTCAGGGTTGTGTCAACAAGCATCTATAGGGAGGCAATCCTAATGCCATTATTTATATAATAATTTTAAAATTTACATATATACCCAAATATGCCAAATTTCCAAAAACTCAACCCCAATACTTATGTAATTGCCAAATATTATATTGCCCTTAAAGTCAATATTGTGTCCAAATTTATCAATCCCAATTGATAAATTAAATTGATCTCTATCAATTAATTAATTAATATCTTTTATTTATTAATCATCTAATAATAAAAAAAATACTTAATTTGAAGATCAATTAATTGTTTATCACTAATTAAGTGAGAAAACCCATCACATATGGGTTCCAAAAATACACATTGGTCCCAAAATACATTGTGGTCCGACTGATGTCGTCTCTTCTATTCATGTTCTCATGAACTATCCCTGAGACTGAATGGACCCATATAACTAAAACTATATGATTCAAATACCCAGCAAATTTATCTCTATAAATTCTTGACCTATTTAATCATGACATCGTACGATTCCACTATAGGTTCGATGCCGAATCAACTCTCGGTTCATGCGCGCTACATTTACTGTTGGTGCAAATAAACTCTTTTATTTCACAGTACACATAATATTTTAACATATTACCCTTCGTGAATATCAATAACAAGATTGAGATGTAAAATTATCATTTTACCACTATTGTTATTATTTTCTTAACTTTTTTATTGACCGTGAATAAGAAAGACATAACTGTGATTTGTCTCGTACAACTCACAAGTCTTATTCAATGACTCATTTTATTGAATACTTGACCAAATTTATTTATTCACGCATCCATCACTAAAGCAAAAGGTGATGTTGTTACTTTCACAATCTAACCACAAAATTTCATATATGTGAATCGTCAACATTAACATAGTTGAATTATGATCCCAAAAGTTAAGGTATTGTCCGGCGATTCGAACTCACTCCTTTGGCATATCAAAGGCCGCAAGTAATTGTTTCCGATGAGTTTGTCTGGAAGACCCCAACGACGGCGGCGGTGACGACGATGATGAGAACGACAGAGGTTTTCGACAGTGACTTTTGGAGGCGGCGACATGTTACATGGAATTTAAAATATACAACTTTTACAAGAAAATAAATTACATAAAATGTTATGTCTCAATTTCGGTGTTCATCAATTCTAAAATTTAAAATAAAACGCTTAGTGCCAATAGTTAGGGATCCATTCATAAAACACATTCAAAACAATTTTGAATCTACCATACACAATTATATGCTAATATCTGAAAATCCATCGATACATACTTGTTAATCTAAATATACATAATCTAGAACCCAAGGCTTGAATACCAATTGTTGGATCAGGTTTTAAAGTTTGAGAAAAAATCATTGAACCACGAACAGTTCGTTGGCGGAATATAATTTTTTTTAAATCAACCAATTTAACCATATTAAATATTAAAACCATACATCCGATTATACATATAAAGTTAAACATATTCAAAAGAGGTAGAAACAATTTTATACCTTTCTTATATCAGAGACTTTCTGAATCGGTGGAATCCTAATTTAAGCTTCGTTCTTCAATCTTCAAGAATCAAGAACTTCAAATTGATTTCGCACCAACAACCACTTGTCGATTTCAGAAATATATATCTAGAAAATATCAATCAGGAACTGTGAGTGGACTCCCAAAACAATTTTTTCTTCCTTTATGGGTTTCGACAGCAACACAGTAGGGAGGGGAAAGACAACGTTTGCTCTGTATGCTTAGGGTTGTGTCAACGCACATCTCTAGGGAGGTAGCCCTAATGCCATTACTTATATAATGATTTTAGAATTTACATATATACCCTTATATGCCAAATTTTTGTAAATTTAGCTCCAATACTTATGTAATTGTCAAAAATTATATTTCCCCTTAAAGTCAATATTGTGTCCAAATTTATCAATTTCAATTGATAAATTAAATTAATCTTCATCAACTAAATAATTAATATATTTTATTTACTAATCATCTAAAAAATAATAAATTAATTATTTGAACATCAATTAATTGTTTATCACTAATTAAGTGACAAAACCCATGACATATGAGTTTAGAAAATATACGTTGGTCCCAAAATACATTTTGGTTCAACTGATGTTGTTTCTTCTATTCTTGTTCTCATGAGCTATCCCTAAGACCGAATGAACCCATATGACTAAAACTATATGATTCAAATACCTGGTGAATTTATCTCTATAAATTCTCAACCTATTTAATCCTGACTTCGTACAACTCCACTACAGGTTTGATGCCGAATCAACTCTCGATTCATGTGCGCTACATTTTCTATTGGTGCAAATAAATTATTTTATTTCACGGTCCACATAATATTTTAACATATTACCCTTTTTGAATATCAGTAACAAGGGCGAGATGTAAAATTATCATTTTACCCCCATTGTTATTATTTCCTTAACTCCTTTCTTAACTGTGAATAAGAAAGACATAATAGTGAATTGTCTCGTACAATTCACAAGTTTTATTCAATGACTCATTTCATTGAATACTTGGCCAAGTTAATTTATTCACACAACCATCAATAAAGCATAAGACAGAATTCTTACTTTCGCAATCTAACCATGAATTTCCATTCCTGTGAATTGACAACTCTAACTTAGTTGAATTATGATCCCTGCAACTGAGGTACTGTCCGACAATTTGAACTCACTCCTTTGGCATATCAAAGGCCGCGAGTAATTAATCAAGCTTCGTATTCACCTTAGGATTAAGCTAATTATGAAAATACCCTTAAGGTGTAGCAATTAGATTTAGAGCTAGTAAACCATTTTGCTATAAACTAATTTGTTACCCGTCTATTTGCCATGTTGCATAACATGTCTAGGTCAACAGTCAGAGTCTCCACTTCCATGCCCCAAGACTTACATCCTTTGGTTCAACCTAACAGCCATAATCAGACTCGATTACCCAATCGATCGTAAGACTATGAATATCATTATAAACTATTTTAGAAGAGTTTGTCTAGAAGGCCCATCTCTCTTTACTCTTCTTACTTCCAAGACTTGAGTAAATTATAAACACACTTTAATTAATAGAAAAACTTTCATTCATTAAATTCAGTAACACAAAATGTTTGAGAAATAACTAAGTACTCATAAATAGTTATTACACCCTACTTTATAGACATAATTCCAACACTCACTACTATGGAAATCTGCTAATGGGTCTTTCTAGCTCCCAATTAGATGTTTATTACTCATCATCGAGACCATTTCGGTTTGTATTGGCATCAGTGACATATCTTGGATTTATCACAGACACACGAGCTAATATCCAATCTTATTTTGGTGGGAGGGACCTCGGCACAGTGCTGAGGTCTTTTAATTTTAAAGAACTCGGTGTAGCACTGAGGTCTTTCCTTTTTTATGACTTCAATATGGTGCTGAGGTATTTTCCCTTTGAGGACCTTGACATAATGCCGAAGACTTTTTTGAGGGCCTCAGCAATCTTCTGATATCCCCTCTATGGACTTAACACCCTTGGCACATGGTTGTTTGGACTTCTCTTTAAGTCTAGTAAATATCCTTTCAAAACATTTTATTTTCTCTAAGATCCCAACATTTAGACGTCTCTCCAAGTGTTTTGATCGGGTCATTCATGTAATTATTTTGCTTAAGAATTATGGTATAACATTTGCTCTAGTCCTGTGAGTTTTAGATATCTAGGCTCCTAGGACTATGACTTTTTCCTTTTTCAAGAGCACGGATAGCTATATGTTGAAGTGACTCTTCCTTACAAATTTTAATTACTATATAAGTCGAGATGATCTGAGCTACTCATCTAAACCTTCCTTGGATGGCCAAGATTGCCCATGACCTCTTATAAATAAAGGAGGTGCTCTCTTCTTTTTCACGACTCTTCCTTTCTCATTCATAATTTCTTTTGTTTAGAGCTTAGGATGTCTTTAGCCTTTGACTCTCAAAATGATTTTTCACCTGATGAGCCAGACCAGGATACCTCAGAATCCTCTTATGCTCCCAAGGACTCTATTCCAGTGACTAGGATCATACATTTGTTATACCATCGTGGGTCAGAGTACTCGTGGATGATGCTGAGGGATAAAGATACTTTTGCTTGGTTTCTAAATAGGAGTAGCGGTCAAGACCTCTAGCTCGACTCTTCACTTTGACACGTGGTGAATATGTGTCTGATGGTGGGCGTGTCATGATCGGAGGTCATCGTGGGTCTTCAAGAGATAGGGCTTTGTCTCAGCCGTCGAAAGTTGGTGGAAGTTCGTCCCAAGATGAGGTGCGCTCGCGGTTCAGTGAAGTCGAGGTGATGAATCAAACTGGGGTCGACATGGTGGATCGACCTGGGGTCGAAGTGGTGAATCGACCTGGGGCTGAGGTGATGGCGGATCAACCTGAGGCTGAGGTGATAGTCTAATTGATGGCGAATCGATCTGAGGTTGAAGAGGTGATCATGCAGACCGCTGTCGATATGAGGTTGAGGCTGAAGTGAGGGATTTATAGGCAGTGGATGAGGTCAGTGATGGGATGTCAAATTTTTGGAAAGATGACCTTAATGTGCCTAGGGTCACTTCTGCTCCTCAAGAAATAGGTAGCGGCTTTAAATGAACGAGATCAAAACGCCAATCAATAAAGAAGAACTTCTTACCCTGAGGGAAATATACTCAATTCTTAACTCTATTGCTCTTCACATTCCAGTCTCGGAGAGCTTGCTAGTAGTCCTCCTCCAGGTGAGGTGGACTTTTCATAATTCCTTTTTGCGGTTGGGGTATGTCCTTCTTTTAATGATCTATTTAGAGTTACACTTTATCAGTTTAGGTTATCCCCTTGTCAACTCGGATTTTGATTTTAGTATCGTTGAATATTTGTTTCACCTGAGACATAATTTAGAGCTATTATTTGTTTCACCTGAGTGCCTTATTAAGGATATTCCTTCGTGCAACAAAAAGTGGTGTAAAAATTGGTTTTTCAATGGGGGGTCAATGAGAGGCATCCCGAGCATCAATTCCCAAATATATCTGTCATTAACCATTTCAGTCGTAAGTCGGCAGTTCTTCATGCAAGTATGTACTTTTATATACTCTCCTTAGTATTACTACTTATATTGTTATTTAAGATGCTCTTTTTTTTACCATAAGTCATAAGCTTAAGGGTCCGGTGCTTGAAGAAGAGGTGCAACAACATGATGATTGCCGCCGAGTTCTGCTTTACTCCCATATTTCACGTCGCCAAAAGTGATCTCTCCCAGTTTCTCCCCGTTTATTATAATTTTATTTATTTATTTATTTGCTCATTTATTTATTATACTTTACTCCTTTTCTTTTTTTTCTATTTAGTAAGAAACGTGCTCTGAAGAAGAGCGATGACCTTAATGCTCAGGCATCAGGCTCTCATATAGATCTCTCAGAGTCTATGCCCGTTTGTGAAGACCCTATAGGTTCTCTTCCTTTAGGCCCTCACAAATACCCACTTATACATATATATTTTGTTTTTTGTGATGCTAACATCAATGATCTCCTATATCCTTTCAGCTTTCGTGGAGCGGTGTCGAAAGAGAAAGTGCGACCGTGTGGTCTGAGTTGAAGATCCTCTCTGTCAGGTGTTTGGAGAAAGTTCTTCGAATCGTGTTTATGTTGGTCCTTTAGCTGATCTTACTCAAGTGGAGGGTGAGCATAATGCGTGATTTCAAGCTTCTAATGATGCGAGAGAGAGTCTATATGAGATGTTTTGTGAGTATCATCTTGGGGGTAATTCATCCAACACTCCTTTAGAGGTCTCCTCCCCTCATCGAGTTAGAGAGGACATTTTATCATTAGGTGTTTTCGAGGCCAGGATATCATGTCCTTTATTGTCATCTTCCCTTATCACTACTCACTCTCACGGTCCATCTATTTTTGCTCTAGCGGGTACTTCTTAAGCTGAGACCTCACCGATTAGCCTAGATGAATCAAGGCGTGGTGGTTCTCGCTATTTTCCTTGGATAGTTGTGGACGTTGAGGCTTTCCTCCAAAAACTTAAGGATGGACTCTCGTTAGATGATGCTTTGGAAATTATGGAACTTGGAGATTGGGGCGTCACTCATTATGTTGTTTAGATGTCATCTAAGGTATACAATTAGCAAAAAAATATGTACTTTCATTTTAATCACTTAATGTTTTGTTTCAGCTCTCTATTGCATGTTCCTTACTTTGCCAAAGGGGAGAGATGTTGAAGAATGAAGCTACTCAGGCTCGGGCCGCTTGTTGTAGGGCTAAGAATACAAAGGCTTGGATGGTTTTGAGAAATGCAGAACTGGAGAACAAGAACGATGAGCTTGGTGATCACTTGAGAAGAGAAGTTTCTTTGCGTATTAAAATAGATCGGGAATTGGGCATGTCGTTCTAAAAAAGTAAGAGGAATTTGTGCTCGGTTGGATCGCGAGATAGACGAGTACCGTGCTGAGAGGGATAGCCTTAAAGTTGTCGAGGCAAGTCGCTTGGAAGAGCTGAAGTTGGCCAAGAACCATCTTAAGGCCGCCCTGGACCGCATCAACTTGGAGGATGCTAGAAGATAAGGTCTCCCAAGCTGAGGCGTCGGCTAGCTGATTTGAGGCTGATGCCATCCGTGAGGTGGAGAGTGCATCCTTGGTGGAGGTGCATATGGTAGAACTCAGAAGTCGGTGGGATAAGGATGTTCACCTAGCCGTGTATAGATTCTGGTCCTCCAACTAGTTTTTAAAAATTTTGTTTGAAGAGTTCGGGGTTGGGGTGGCTTGCACTCATGAGAAGGTGTTGAAGCATTTTTCATATATGAACCTTAGCTTCCTTCCAGATGTTTCACTGCGTAGGCGTTACTTTACTTTGTTTTTGCTTTTGTAAGGCCTTGTGAGCTAAATCCTTACTCTTTTGATATGATGTTTGCTACTTCCCAGTTTATACAGCTTAGATACACTTGAATTCTTATATCATTGTACGTTCATCGTGATATTCTAATTTGTCATAAAATATTTTACGCTTGTGTTTGACCTCATATATGAACTACCTGGGGTTCAGCCTCTGTGCATTTGGTGCTGTACTTTTTATGTTTGCTTCCTTTAAAAGAGTACAAGTTTATATGCACTACCGTGGGGTTCGACCTCTATGCATTTGGTTAGGATAGGAACCAATTTAAACATCCATTACTTGGGATAAAAACATTTTATTTGATAAATATCAAATACATCATGGATAATACATTTTTAAGTGTTCGGCATTCCATGGGTGTTGGAGGATATTACCTTAGTAACATCCTGGCCTTATTATTCGCATGAATCTATAGGGTCCATCCCAATTAGGGCCTAATTATCCTTTGATAATTAAGGTAAGGTATCGAACTTTGAATGATTGAGACTTAACCTTCAAATTATAATACTTTGCTACTCTCTACTGATAGGATAAAGATTTCAATCGGGTCACTTCTCGTCATTCTTCGATCAGGTCCAAGCTGATGCTCATGGCTTCCTCATTTTTCTCTTATGAGTGTATCATCTAAAGGTGAGTTGGCAGCCCAATTTCTACTGGAATCCTTACTTCCACTCCAAATTCCATTGAGAAAGGGGTTTCACCTGTGGAGTTTCTAGAAGTGGTTCTGTAAGACCATAGCACTCCTGGGAGCTTTTCTGGTTAGTTCCACTTTTATTCTTCCAACTTCACCTTAAGGGTATGCTTAATAATCTTGTTTATCGCCTCAACCTATCCATTTGCTTTTGGATGCGTTGGGGATGACCTGAGGTGCTTGATTCCAAAGCTTAAACAGAAATGGTTGAACTTTAAGTTTTCAAGCTACTTTCCGTTATTAGTTACCATCGCATAGGGTATGCCAAACTGACAAATAATGTTCTTCTAGATGAAACTTGTAGTCTTTTGCTCCGTTATGGTCGCCAGTGATTCTGCTTCAGCCCATTTGGTGGAGTAGTCTACCGCTACGATGGTAAACTTTACTTGCCCTGTTCCTACGGGCATGGACTTATTATTGATGTCAGCTCTTCTGGAGGCTGTTGAGGGACCAGGGTGAACCTTTGGAATCTGTTGCACTTTTTGACATATCTTCTGGTGTCTTCCTTTAGTGTTAGCCAGTAATAACCCTGCCTAATTAATTTATGGGCTAAAGCTTGTCCTCCGAGATAGTTTTCGCAGATCCCTTCATGTATTTCTTGCATGACATATCTAGCCTCTTTCTTGCTCAAGCACCTAAGGTACGGAAGAGAAAAATTACTTCGGTATAAAATTCCCTCCATTAGAGTGTATTGTGCTGAAGCATAGTGTATTGTGCTGAAGCTTACCTAATTCGCCTGGCTTCATTCTTATATGTTGGTAATTCTCCTTCTTTTAAGTATTTGACAATCGGGTCAAACCACTCCTCTTCTACAGCTTTCAAATCACTGATCTTTGTCATTTATGAACTGGTGAGGGGAGATATTCGACGAGAATTGTCCTGCTCAGCTCGCATCCCGATGCTGAAGTGAGCTACGCTAGTGAGTCAGAATTATGATTCTAGGCTTCAGGTTTGTGGCTGATTTGGTAGACATGGATCTTGCTCAACAATGATTTTACCTTGGCGAGGAAGGAATCCATACATGCTTCCTTGCTCTAGAATTCTCCTTTAACTTGTCCCACAACCAGCTGAGAATCGCTAAAACTTTTGACGTTCTTAGCCTTGAGTGCCACACCTAACCTCAGTCCTGCTAAGAAGGATGTTATTAATGCATCTGATGACGGACTGTGTCATCGGTGGTATTTGTGTCCCGACCAATCCCTATTCACCACAGTAAGGTTAACTTGGTTCCATACTACGTCATTCTCTCATACTGAGACTTAGGTGTTACTAGTGACATGTCTCAGATCTCTAGTTGTTTAGAGGCCTTACTACTATAGAACTCCACTAGTGGGTCATTCCAGCTCCCAATTAGGTATTTATTTACTCCTCACTGAGACCTTTCCCCTTTATATTGGCATCAGTGACACGTCTCAGATCTATCACAGACACACGGGCTAATGCCATGTCTTGTTTTGGTGGGAGGGACCTCGACATAATACTGAGGTCTTTTAATTTTGAGGACCTTGGCATAATGCGAAGTATTTTCTGAGAGCCTCAACAATCTTCCGAGGTCCCTCTAAGGACATAACACCCTTGGCGCATGGTTGTTGGGACTTCTCTTCAAGTCTAGTAAATATCCTTTCAAATTATATTATTTGCTCTAAGATCCCAACATTTAGGCGTCTCTCCAATAGTTTCGATCAGGTCATTCATAAAATTATTTTGCTTAGAAAATATGGTATAACATCCATGTAAAATCAAATTAACTCAATCCAAGTTGGAGATGATTGTGTCGTTCTTCTCCTCAGTCTCTCTACATGGATGATTTTTGCCCAGAAAAGTCCTTAAATCTTCTATTAAAAAAGAAAAGTACACATAAAGAAAAATGAGTAATAACTGGGCTATATGTAAAAGGTGGGGATGATTTGATATGATTTTTAGGAAATTGTAGTATATAGTCCCTTATTTTACATGTAAGAGTGTAACTTATATATTTTACATGCAAGGATGTCCGTTTTAAAGTTTTAAATGGGGTTGGTTTCGTTTATGAATAACAACGGTATTTTTTGAATTTAGTATTTCATCCATTATATAGTATTAATTAGTAAGCTATATTTGCAATTAATTATATAGTGATTATGTAAAATAAACACTACAACAATTGTGTTTTAATAGCATCTAACGAGCACATTTTTCTCTAAAACGCTATGAGAAATGGAGCACATGCACGGGGAATTAATTATTGAAAAGCATATTGGACTCTTTCATCCCAAACCCGCCTAATCTCGCTCAGCACTCTCCAAAAACACTTAGAGGTTTCTATCGAAAGTGATGAACTCAGCTCATAAAGATGAAGCTCTCTCTCAGTTCTCTCTCACATGTGTCTTTTTAATCTCTCTCATAGCTCTCTCTATCAGCTCTCTGTCACAGATTCTTGCTTGAAGCTCCCTCTTTCCACACAAGGCGAGACACGACATGATTTTTCTTACTTCAATGTGTGATTTTCTCTAAGACTCCTGATGACAAGCTCTTCCGTTAAGCTCTCTTACTCTACCCTCTCTGTCTTCTCTTGGAAAGAAATTAAATTTCATTCTATCCTTCTCTAGACCCTTCACATCTTTCATCTATGAGACTAGGGTTCTTCACATCTTCTGTACATAATAGAGAGGTAGGCTTTTTGGATTTCGCGTTCGTGGCTTTGTATATTCCTCTTAAGGGCCTTGTGATTCCGATTCTTCTTCCTATGTTTGCCCTAATCTTGCTCATTCTTTCGGGTCTCTTTGTAAAGCTTGTAAATTAGACTCTTTTTTTGAATTTTTTCATTCATATATAAAAGAGAGAGAGAGAGAGAGAGAGAGAGAGAGATGAATTGTATATTTGGATTTTTAATTTAATTTAGGAATACTTTGGATTTCGAACTTATAATTGAATATTAGTGCTTAATTTGATGGATCCTACTTGATGAAATCTCTTTTGCTGTTTCTGTCATGACAAAAAGAGAAGCAATGATTAGGCAAGCGAAGAAGTTAGAAGTATCAATTATGGTTTATGGCCAGGAAAAGCTATCTCCCTATATGAATATGATGTAGTTCTTATTCTATGGTTTTGCTGGTGTAGCATGGGCAACAACGGCATCACAAGTAAGCTGCCTAATCCAACTATGCTATATATGATCTCAATTATTTTTGCTTTCTTTTTCTCTGTATAATTTTCTAACTATTGTAGCCTATATGATGATTGAAAGTTAAAATAAGAGAGGATATAATGCATTTTCCATTTGTGGGCCCTCCCCGGATGAACTTCTATCAATACTTGTTTTTGCTCCTCTAATGTTTGTAACAATGGTCTCAAAGTTATGATCGTGTGCAAGATTTTTTTAGTTAACTCTTAGCAGCTGCTGACATGGCAGTGAGTGATCCTCAAGAGAAGGTTTCAGCTGTTGCCAATCACTAGGAGATCTTTCATTCTCACTTTATGTTATCATCCCTGTCAAGCTGAAAGGGGAGGTCTTCACTTGAAGCTTGCCTTTTAAGTAATTGAATCGAGGTGTAGAGAGGACTTTGAGAAGAAGATCAACTAATTGTTTGTTTTATAGTCGGTTAATTGTTTATTTACTTTAGTTTTATTTATTTCTGTTGTTACCATGAATGAAATTGGGGGAAGGGGTATATGGTGTTCAAACTGACTAAGGATTGCATCATCTTTGATTAATGGTTTTTCCTCTTTGTTGTTATTGTTTTAACTATGTTTAGTGGAAGATGGATGATAAATTCTATAGTTACTGCGATTATAAGGGGGGATATGGTGTTCAAACTTTTGTGTTGAACATTATTTATTGTTTGTGAAGATAACTTTGATAATAAAAAAGATAAATTTGTTTATTGTTTATTGTTTGTGTAAACATTGTTTATGTTGTCTGTTAATAATGATTTTTCTTTCACAACTGAAATTTTCCTTCATACGAAACAAAAGCGCAACCCAGAAGTAAATGCTTTCATTGCCGAATGAAATCCTAGAGTTCTTTATAGATTTATTGATAAGTATCAATTTAGGAATACTGTTGAAATTTAGGAATGAGCACTAATTTACTTTATTTGTTGTGAAATTGATATCTTAGAGTTATTATAGATTTATATGCTATTTTTGATAATTTGGATAACTTGTCACTGTTGGGCCTTTTGTTGGTAATGAGTTTTAAGATTTCTGCTACTGAATTTGTTCACCTAGAGATGTGTTCAACTTTAAGAGAAAGAAGGCAAAAATGTATTATTTGTAATCAATAACTCTATATACTGTTTCAATAATTATATGATCAAGCAATCTTAGCTTGATTTCAAATAGAAAAAATCTCTATGTTCAGTGTGTGGATTTTGGTATGCTCAACATGAGTTATCGATTTCCTTTTGTACAACAGAGAGTAGGAGCTCCCAGAATATTTCTTGCAAAGGTCCGATGGTCAAAATAATCCCAACAGAAGCAAGCAAGTCATAATGTGCTTCTATAGCCGACGACACAACGGCTCATGAAGCTTCAATACCTAAAAGACTACCACCTACCCCTCCTCCTATAGCCAATGACCCTAGATCCATATAACTTAAGAGATTTGGTTGTAAGATTTGTTTAGATGTGAGCTCATACTAGTTTTTTATCTTTTCCTTAGGATATGATTTTTTTAATCTTTTGCCTGTTCTATGTAAAAATCAATATGTAGTTATCATTTTGAGATATGATTTCTAGTGGAATAGTATGTAATAATTTTAAGTAATTAAAGAAAATGATGTGATTTTGTTATTTCGTGATATTGTCAAAAGTTAATTATTTTTTATGTTTATACAGTTGCAAGAATAAGTAACACAAAAGATTATCAAAGGTATTTCATAGCATTAATAAAACGTTATGGAAAATGTAACAACACGTTTCACAACATTATATAGCATTAAAAGAATGCAATCAAAGGTCTTTTGCTTTTCAAAAATGCTATGAAATAGATACGATGACAGTAACAAAATGCTGTAAAATTTATCACAACATTAAAAAACGCTATGGTAGGGTTACCATAGCCTTTAAAAATGCTATGGTAGCGTTACCATAGTGTTTAAAAAACACTATAAAAAGTTTTCTATAGCGTTTTACATAAAATTTAAAAAATGCTATCATAGGTTCAGACTTTTTATAACGTTGATATATATTGCGTTTTGGGAAACGCTATGATAGTGTTTTTTGGCCGCTATCATAGCATTTTTTTGTTGTAGTTATAAGATTTACTTTTTTTTTCTTAACCTTTGTTTGTTTATGATCCAGTTCTTAAATAGTTTGATGCTTTTATTGTCAGGGAATAAAAGCAGTCATCGTATTGGTGGTTGTGAGTTATGCGATTTGAAGTTCAATCTTATTTTTTTAATTCTCTTGTAATGCTATGGATTATGATATTTATAGTACTTAACTTCTTAAGTGTTTTTTTATGTTTAATTGCCATGAGATGTATAGTAGGAGATTGATGACATCTGGTAGCGTTTATCTATGATATGCTCTATTAATTGAGAATACTGCTAGTGTAGTGTAGTGAATTTCTAGATTTAGGAATATATTGAAAACTCTAAATGCAAGAAAAATTATGGCATAAGCTAAAAATGGCATGTTTACTACAATTTGAGCCAGTACTAACAATTTATAAATCGTGAGGAAAAAAGATTTTAACGTATATTAGTTGTTCAAAACCACCAGAAATAAAATTTTAACCTATATCAGTGATTCACAAACTGACGGTATAAAAATACAAAATAATTTCAAATTAAAAAAATCTATATTGACGGTTATGAACTGGTACTAAAAAGAGAAAAATCGAATGTAAAGATCTTTCTAGGCCTCTTTTCTGGAAAATTTGTCATGCCTATTTGTGGAGGTTTGTGACTGCTGAAAACAAACTCTAACAGTTCTATTTTTGCTAGCATACGTTGCCTCAGCGAAATGTTAGATGACAGTCTAAAAACTGCCAGAATTTGTTCCTCGCAGTACAAACCACCGCTATATGGCTAAACAATCAGAATAAGGTATAGCTTGAAGAGAAGTTAAATGCGCCACAGAAAGAGCCAAGCTGTACCCAGTCTAATTAAGATTTTCACTTCTATAGATATAGGTTTTTTGAGAATACGGCTTAATGACCAATCTTAACCATAGCTCTGATGGGTGGTTTTTCTAGAATAAGCAATAATGAGATTACTGTTTTAGTAAATGATGCAGAAAAAGGTAGTGACATTGATCCACAAGACGCTCAGATCTATTCATTAAAAAGAATCGATTTAATAAATTTCTGATCATATTCCAATGCGTCCACAGAAGAGGGACTCGCTAAAAAAAGATCTCTTTTTTTGGATGGATGAATGTCGAACACCTCGCTCAGATGAGCTAATAAGCCTGTGGATATCGAGGTTCCACAACTTCCTTTCAAATAGTTCCTTCGTTACGTACTATATTACCATTCAACTATATCCTCATTTTGTAGTCACCAGCAGAGCAACAAAGGACTCTCTAACTTTATGGGGTAAAGATGAATGTGTAGAAGAATCAATATATTTGGAGAAGAAAGAGATAAGAGGGCCCTATGAAACCGCATCTATAAATGGTTTTTGTTGTAGTAAATGGTGATCATAAATTAATATGATGTTATTCTTTGATGAAGCTAATAAATAGAAGGAGGTAGGAGGCCTTGTCTCTAGAAAGTTGGAAGCCTACAATTTTTTTAGTTAAAAGGTAAAGTGCATGTGATCTAAAACTGGACAGCTCATCGTCGTCCTGCTTCATACAATCATTGTATGCCACCTAGACATATTACAACATATTGCCAACCACTTGTCTAGACGGAGGGTTTACTGATATGGAGCCAATCTCATATCTAGCCCAAGTTATTTAAGTTTAAAAAACTCCCAGGCAAGATGAATATTACGAGCACAAATTATATATATAGAGAGAGAAATCATCATAATGATACATCATAACTTCATTAATATGAACAAGAAATTATTATATACCACATATGAGAATCAACTATATTATAATGTAAAATGATATAGTACCTTAGGAATAACTTGAGTATAACATTTTGGATCATATGTTCTTAATAACACTTTAGATGAATGTTCTTTTGTGATAGAGTGTGCAAAATGGCTTTGTCCTTATATAAGACCTTCAACATAATTTCTCCATAGACATTCTCACATACATGAAAAAAAGGCACTTGATATTTATATGCCACGCTTAGTCAGTTCTCATTCTTAACACACTTTTAACATCCTCATTTTCGCAAATAACACCAAATGCTTAGTATCCATTTGCAATCTTTAGATCTACAATAAATTTTTTTAAGCAAATAACATGTTTTCTCACTTCATACTATTTACTCAACCTGCATTTTAGTATCTGTGAAAATATATTGCACGTTGAGCAAGTAGGAAGATGTGACTAAAAGTCAAACTTTTGCTATTTACAAACCAACATATTCTATACCAAAGTATACAATCATTTCTAAGGCACAGATGATCTAAAAATCCACATGAATTTCTTTATCTGAATGTGCTTACTTTCTTTAAGGGGTACATATAAGCCTAAGTTTTACCAAAAGCTTTCAAACATCTCAACCACATGTATATGAAGAAACATGCCATGACAACAACAATGGGGAATCTCATAGAAGTCATAAACAATTAAATGAACTCTAATAGTGTGTACTTAAGAAGCAATTAATATTTGAATACCTTCAACTTTTTTTGTAGATTGATTCATATGAGAATACCTTTTAGCTTCTCTACAAGAAACTCTAAAGAGTACTAACCCCCTGATTGTTACAGAATGATATGATGGGAACTGCAGTATGTTGATCTGTAGATATATACTAGCCTCATGGGAGATAACTTTTCTTTAAAAAACATACTTAATTCTCTATTTCCATCATAGAGAATTGGATACCGATGATTAAAATAAACTCCATAAGTTGGAAACTACAATCCAATGATGATTATTGTATGTCCTATAGGTCATATAATTGATATGTACAATCTAACCCATCAAATAATGATAATTACATTGCAATCCTAATAAGTGAAAATTAGTGCAAGGACCACAAGTTAGTAAATTTTGTTTTTGTCATAAAAAGAAACATTTTTAGCTTGTTAATCCTTATCCTCTTCCTTAGTTCAACATCAATAATGGAAGGTGTTTTGGAAGATTCAAATTATTATAAAATTTATAAGTTTTTCTCTTAAAAATATACACAATTTTATTCCTTTGAGATAGAAATCAGTAAATAGAAGAGTATTCCCTATTTGCTTATCTGGAGCTAAATCAGTTGAGCATTTGTTGGTTACATGTCCATGGAGTGCGACAGCTTGGAGTTTTTCCTCTTAAAACATAGAAGCGACCCTACAACTATTCTGAATTATGATATTTGAGTGCATGATCATATTCAAAAGCTAAAACGCATCCATATGGTGGAAAAAAGGTGATTTTTGTTCTCTGTTTTTTCTGCTAGTTTATATCGAAATGAAGGCATGAATTTCTATTGAAGGTAATTACCAGTGGATCCTATTCAAAACATCAGAAGCAAGAAGGAAGTCATTCTATGATTTCTTGGCAATTCACAACAAATGTAATAGTAGAAACATTGATGCTGATTTTAAGGGGATATGAAGGATAATATGGAACAATGTTCACCCTGAGCAAACTTAACTTTGAATTTTAATTTTTTAAGTTAGTGAATAAGTTTTGAAGTGGATCTAATTGCTCGACACTAATATGGTGATTTGTTGGGAAAAAAGGTTCACTTATGTAGTGTGGATTGTTGATCGTAATTGAACAAGGCTTCATAAACTGATTGTATTAACACTGAGAATCGTTATAACTCACAAATCAAGGAACAATTATAAAATTGAAAGGAGAAATAAATAGATTGAGGATTGCAAAACTGCAATGTCCTAAAGACAAAATTCACCATCCATTAGTGCTAGGAGACTACGACGACCTTCTCTGCAGGATACAACAGTTTAAGAAGGGGAATAACATTAACTCACCCCAACTTCTATCAGAACTCTAGTATTATCTCTCTTATAGACTAACACAAAAAAGATAGTAGAAACAATCAAGGATTCTCTAATGCACTGTGTTGTTGGTATGTTTTACTCATTGCCCAACACCTCTATTTATAGAGGAAAGACAATTGGAATTTCTTGATCTTCAAGCAAGGCAGCCCCAAACGTGAGGAATTGAGAGCTTGAAGATCAAGAAATGCAATTGCTAGAATTAAGGAGCAAGAAAGTGAACGTTAGAAATATGAACGTTGGAGAGGTTGTTGCTTTAAGTGATTCAAAGTCTTATTCTCCAAGGAAAAATTAATAGAAAAATACAATAAAAATAAAGGTCTCAGACCGAACTGAATCAAACCAAGCCAGACCAGGTCGGGTCGTGACGTGCCGTGTCCAGTCGGCTGGCTGGCTAGGCGACGACGACGGTGCACATGCGTGCGTGAGAGCCATTTGCCATCTAGGTCCTCTATTCCCTACAAAATGTGGGGTGCCCTTTGGGGCTAGCCTCAAGACACTTTAGTTGGGTTTATAAACCATTCAATCTTCTTTGTGCTAGGGTCGATCGGTTTTAAAATTAAAAAAATTAGATTTGAGCCACGAACGGTTCGTGGGCGGAATATAAAAAAAATTGATTTAACTTAATTAATCATACTAAATAATTTAAAACTAATTTTAGTTTGATCATGCATATACGATATTAAAATGAATAGATTAAGGGGAAAATGATTTTTCACATTTATATTGTATCAGAGAATTTTTGAACTGGTGGAACTCCCTCGAGCATTCTTCGTGTTCTTCAAGCTTTAAGATCAAAATCACGAACTTGGTCTTCCACGAATGATTTCCAAATTAGTCCACAAACAACCGGCCGTTAATTTCATAAATATATCTCCGAAGAATTTTATATAGGGATGTGAGTGTGGGCTCTCAAAACTATTGAAGAAGAAAAATCAAATCTTCATTCTTCAGATTAATTTCAGCGCGAGAGGAGAAAATGTTTTCCTCTTTCTTTTGTGTTGATAACAATTGTATCTTATCCTCATTATCTCTTTGAAATCAAATTGCTATTAGATATTTATCAAATGGTAATTTTTTATATTTACAAATATACCCATAAATTATATAATTAAAAAATAATTAATAATTAATTCAGTACAAGAATTACACTTAACTAACTAAAGTGACATCATCTACCACATATAGGTGTAAGAAATATGCTTTGGCACCAAAACACATTTTGGTTCAACTTAGTTCATTTTTCTATTCCTGTTCTCTGAGCTATTCTTGAGACCGAATGGACCCACATGAACAAAGTTTAGGATTCAAAAACCCGGTGAATTTATCTTAATAAATTCTCGACCTATTTAATCCTACGACCCGCTATAGGTTCAATGCCGAATCAACTCTCGATTCATGCGCGCTATATTTTCTGTTGGTGTAAATAAACTCTATTTATTTTCACGGTTCACATAATATTTTAACACAATACCCGTCGTGAATATCAGTAACAAGATTGGAATGTAAAATTACCAATTTACCCCTCTTGTTATTATTTCCTTAACTCCTTTATTGACTGTGAGTAAGAGAGACATTATAGCGAATCTTCTCGTACAAATCACGTCTTATTCAATGACTCATTTCATCGAATATATGGCCAAGTTAATTTATTCACACATCCATCAATAAAGCATAAAGTGATATTGTTGCTTTTGCAATCCAACCATGAATTTTCATATCTGTGAATCACACAACTCATACTTAATTAAATTACAAACCCAACAGCCGTGATATTGCCCGTCAATTCAAACTCACTCATTTGACATATCAAAATTTGCAACTAACCAAGTCAAGTTACGTATTCACCTCAAGATTAAGGTAATTGTGAAAATACTCTTAAGGTGTAAAAATTAAATTTAGAGCTAAGTAAACGGTTTTGAGCTCTAATATAATTTGTTACCATTCTATTCAACATGTTCATAACATGTTTAGTTAACCATTTGAGTCTCAACTATTATACCGCAAGACTGACATCCAACGGTTCAATCTAACAGTCGTAATCAGATTCAATTGCCCAGTCGATCCTAAGACTGTGAATATTATTCTGAACTATTTTAGAAGAGTTCATCTGGAGACGCTTCTATCTTTACTCTTTTTTGTTGACAATAGTTTCATGATTAAAGTAATTTATAAAAAACGCTTGAATTTAAAATGAAAATTTCAATTTATTCATAAAAAATTCAGTAGTAAAAATGTCTGAGAAATAACTAAATACAAATAAATAGTTATTACACGCTACTTTATGGGCATATTCCAACAATCTCCCACTTGGGCAAAAGTAGGCGTTTACAATCTCTCCAAGCCCTTCAGATGACTGTAAAAAACATTACTGCTTAAAGTCTTCATGAATGGATCTGCTAAGTTGTTGATCATCAAAATATGCATAACCACAACGTCTCCACACTGAACAATCTCTCTAATAAGGTGATACTTACGTTCTATGTGTTTGGATCTCTTATGGCTTCTAGGTTCCTTAGAATTTGCTACAGCCTCATTGTTATCACAATAAAGTGTCATGGGCTTGTCAGCATTTGAAACAACTTCCAGTGTCTTTAAAAAATTCACAAGTTACCACATGCTCAGCTTCCATGGTAGAATCAGCAATGCAAGATTGCTTGGTACTTCTCCATACAACAGCTCCACCATTCAGGATGAACACCGATCCTGAAGTGGACCTCCTAGAGTCCTTGTCAGCTTGAAAATTAGAATTTGTATACCCATCATAATCAAGTCACTACATGAATACACAAGCATGTAATTCCTTGTTCTCTTAAGATACTTAAGGATATGCTTGACGGCATTCCAATGCTCGATTTTAGGATTAGATTGGAAATGACTTGCTATGCCCACAACATAGCAAATATCAAGTCTAGTGCAAAGCATTGTGTATATAAGGCTTCCTACGGCTGAGATATAGGGTATCCTTCTCATGTCTTCCTCTTCTTGATGAGTCTTGGGAGACTACTCGTTGGAAAGCATGACTCCATGTCTAAAGGGAAGAAATCTCTTCTTATCAATATAAGATGGTTGAGAAAGTGTCAATTGTCTATTCTTCCGATCTCGAAAGATTTGAATTCTCAAGACAAATTCAGCTTCTCCATGATACTTCAAGTCAAATTGCTTTACAAGTCAAAACTTGACATCAAAGATTTGTCCTAATCATTCCCAATGAGTAGAACATCATCTACGTATAAGACTAGAAACCCCCCATTCGTGTATCAACTTATACACATAGGGTTCCTCCACCAACCTTTCAAAAAATCACAGTTCTTAATAGTTTCATCGAATCTAATATTCCATGTCAGTGACGCTTTCTTAAGTCCATAAATGGACTTCTGCAGTTCGCAAACTTTTTCCCCTTGGCTTTCTCCATAAACTCGTCTGGTTGAGCTATATAAATGCGCTCTTCAAGATTGTCATTCAGAAAAGCAGTCTTGATGTCCATTTTCCAAATTTCATAATCAAGGTCAGCAACAATGGATAAAAGGATTCAGATGGATTTAAGCATGGCTACCAGTGAGAACGTATCCTCATAGTCTATACCTTCCTTTTGCATGTAGCCCTTGGCTACTAGCCTAGCTTTGAATGTCTTTACATTTGCATCCTACGAGTTTTATCCCTTTAGGAGGATCTATAAGTTTCCAGACTCGGTTCGAGTACATTGAATGTATCTCAACGTTAATGGCTTCCTGTCATAAGTTTACTTTAAGACCAACTATGGCGTTCGAGTAAGAGATTGGTTCATCTAGGTCCTTGTTTGAGACAACTGTCAAAGCTTCTCCATTGGTCATGTACCTTTCACGTTGTCTTAAAACTCTCCCACTATGTCGAGGGTACATAGTCTATGGCTCCTATCGTGGTTCTTCCATTATTGAATCACAAATAATTTCTTATTGGGGAGTCAGTGTTCTCCCACTCAATAATTCCTCTAGCATAAATGTGCTTCTCAACTGTACACTTTTAATATAATCTTCTTCAAGAAAACGAGCATTTGTGCTAACGAATGTTTTCATGTCAATCGTACTATAGAAGATATACCCCTTCGTTCTCATAGGATATCCTACAAACATGCACAATTCTGAATGACTAACCAACTTTCTTATCTTTGGTCTTAGAACATGTGTTGGGTAACCCCATATTCTAAAATGTTGAACGAACGACTTTCACCCATACCATGTTTCATATGGTGTACCAGGCACCGTCTTTGACGGAACTCGGTTCAGAATATATGCCGCTGTTAGTAAGACATATCCCTAGAACGAACATGTGAGGGTTGAGTAATTCATTATGGATCTAACCATATCCATCAGATTCTGATTCTTTCTCTCTAACACACCATTTTGTTGTGGCGCACCAGGTGCTGTGAGCTAATAAAGATTACCTTCTTCATTGAGAAAGTTTTCGAACTCTCATAGTGTTTTGATTTATTTTTCTAATTTATTTTCAACCAAGGCCTTATATTCTTTGAACTTTTCAAAGGTTTCAGACTTTTGATGCATTAGATAAACATGACCAAAATGTTAGTAGTCGTTAGTGAAGGTTACGAAGTATTCATAACCTCCTCTTGCTTGGATATTTAATGGCCAACATACATCATTGTGTATGAGTTCAAGGCATTGAGTGGCTCTTTCACAATTTGATGAAAATGTCTCTTGGTCATTTTTCCTTCTATACAAGATTCATATGTGGATGGTGAACCCACACTTAAAGATTGTAAAGGACCATCATTCACAAGTATTTTATCCATGTCTAGGCTAATATGCCCAAGACATAAGTTCCACAGATAGGTTAGATCGGTTGAGTCATACTTTAACCTTTTTTATCCCTATGTGAATTGATATTCACTTCAGTGGGTACTACATGTTTTATGTGATACAATTTATTAATCATTCGTGCAATAGTAATTAAGCATTCATTTCTAAAAATAACCATATATTTATCAATGAATTTTATACCAAATCCTTGCTCAATTAATGCACTAATAGAAATCAAATTCTTCCTAAAACTCGGGACATAATAAACATTACGCAAATTAATAAAATGTTTCTCAAAACATAATTTAAAAGTTCCTACTAATACAATCCAAGGAAAAGTAGAGTCACCTACATTACAGGCCTCAGTAACCATTACTATACCTTTAGATCTCAACCCTTTGAGATACTCTGGGCAGTTGCATTTCCAATTACCAGCAGCTCCCCAGTGATGACACTTATCTTTTGACTTGTCTACTCTCATGATGCTCTTGCCTATGGCAGCTCTCAGCTTCTGCTTCTTCACTTTCCTTGGACCCCTTCTCTATTTTTTCTTAGAGCTAAAGGTGGAAGGCCTACTTTCAATAAAGTTAGCCTATCCAGATTTCCTCTTGCCCTTCAGAAATAGGGTTTCAGCGAGTTTCAGCAGCTTGCAACTCCTTCATGAGCTCAAGAAGTGAGTAGTTCAGCTTATTCATTGAATAATTAAGCTTGAAAATCTCAAAGGTACTAGGCAAAGTCTTTAGGATCATATCCACTTGAGGCTCGCCATCGACCTAAGCACCCATGATCTCCATCACGTTCAGATAACTTATGATCAACATCATATATTCTCTTATAGGAGTTCTACGTTCCATCTTGCAATTCATGAAGTTACGCACCACTGTCTGTCTGGCTTGATAACCCTGATCCCCGAACATTTGGGCAATATTTAATATCATATAAGCGGCGATCTTAAAGTTCTGATGCTGCTGTTGCAACACATTGCTCATAGATGTCATGATGTAACATCTGGCAATCTCATCAGAACGCAGCCAAGAAGCATAAGCATCATTTTCCTCTTGAGTTGATTCGACAATAGGCTCAAGAGGACAAGGGGCGTGAGCACGAATTTGTGCTTTTCTACCGTTGAATTTGTTCGCGTTAAGAATATTTGAGAGAGGGGATATCAACATAATTACTGAAAAGAATAAACAAAGCGGTGTAAATAAATGCTCAATTGTTTTGGAAAGTATGATGCATGGTGCAACTACTAAATATTTTAAAATCCATTAAAAATTTTTTCCTGCATGATGTTATGATAAAAACGATAGCTTGTCTCATCGAGGGATGAAGTCCAAACTATCTCCCATCGCATCGAGACTCCTCTCGTTTGGTTAACGCTAAAATGTCTTCACATCTAGCTTCACCAATCACCAATGATTTTGGTCACCTTGGCCCCATTGACTAACCCCTATGGGGGGATTCCAATGTGCTTTAGTCTAAGTGGTTAACCAACGCATCGACTCTTAAAGGTTTTTATGGACTAACAGTCTGTCTATGGGACGGTTCTGCCCCACCACTCCCTTTAGAAGTCTTAGCTTCCGAAGCAACTCGATGAGTCAAAGCAACACGATTCTAATGTTTCTCACATTCAAGTGAGGACCGCTATGGGCGGTTCTAACCCTTCCTCGTGGCACGATCAAGTTTGCGTTGGAGACCTTGTGAACGTTTCAACGTAAACAACCCCCACTTAGTTTTTGAAAAAAAATGGATTTTTTGTTATTTTTCAAAAAAATAACTTTTATTAATTTGAAAAAACGTGATGAAATCTATAAATCCTTTATTAATTTTAAATCCCAATTTAAAATCATAACCATTATAAATTTCGCATTATAATTAAATAATAACCATTATCAATTAATCTACAATGATGCATGTACATGTTATATGACAATTTAATATTGACATATCCCTAATCTATATGACATGTTATATGATGATGTGATTAAAATTAAATCATACATTTAAATTTAACCTTCCTATTAGCTCATTAGTAATTACAACACATAAAAGAATAATAAATAAATTATAAATTAATTTATGAACTAATCTCCATGGCATCTGCAATTTACTCATTCGTCTACATGTTGTTCCACCATTTTGTAACCATTTTTAAAAATAATTTTCAATTTTTAATTTTCCCACATATTTTTACTTTGATAAACTAATTACCAAACAATTAGTAAATTGATTTAATTTTAAAATAAATGACAATTATACAAGTGTTGAAAAATTTACCAAATTAAATTAAAATTAAATAAGGGACTAAAATTGATTTTGAAATCATATTTCAAAATTTGAATTTAAAAAAAACCCTAGGTTTCCGAAAATCATGGGTTTCCAAAACTTGTACGTTTCCTAATCCGATTAGGACTCTACCGTGCAAGGGCCAACACATAGCAGCAGCGGCCAGTGGTGAATAGTATCATCGGTGAACAGTACCGGTATGAACATTTCGCCAGTGAACAGTACCACCGTGAATAGTATCAATGTGAATAGTAGCATTCCCCAACGTCTTCTCGGTGGCTGTCCGGCGACTTCTCGGCGGTGATTTTGAGCGATTTCTAGTGACGATTTTGAGGCGCTGATAAATTTACAACGAATTTTCAATAATTAAATTATATAAATTCCAATGCCTCAAATTTGGCGTATATCAATTCTAAATAAAAAACGCCTAGAGCCAATAGTTCGGGATCCAAAATAATTTTGAATCTACCATGCGAACATATGCCAATATCCATAAAATTTACGATACATTCGTTTTAATTATCTATATGCATAATCCTAAACCTACACGCTGATACCAATTGGTGGGATCGATCGATTTTAATATTAAAGAAAATTAGATTTGAACCACGGATGGTTCGTGGGCAGAATATCAATTTTTTTATTTAACTTATTTAATCATATTAAATAATTTAAAACTAATTTTAGTTTGATCATGCATATACGATATTAAAATGAATAGATTAAGGAAAAATGATTTTTTGCCTTTACTCTATATCGATGAACTTCTGAACTGGTGAGACTCTCTCGAGCGTTCTTCGTGTTCTTCAAGCTTTTTTCAAGCTTTAATATCAAAATCACGAACTTGATCTTCCACGAATGATTTTTGAATTAGTCCACTAACAATCACTCGTTAATTTCAGAAGTATATCTCAGAAGATTTTTACATAGGAATTTGAGTGTGGGCTCTTAAAACAATTGAAGAAGAAAAATCAAATCTTCCTTCTTCCAATTAATTTCGACGGCAACAATGGTGAGAGGAGAAAACGTTTTTCCCTTACTTTTGTGTGTTGATAACAATAATTGTGTCTTATCCTCATTATCTCTTTGCAATCAAATTACTATTAGATATTTATCAAAGGATAATTTTTGGTATTTATAAATATACCCATATATTATAAAAAATTTCAAAAATTCTCCTAATTATCTATTATTGTCAAAAACTACATGATCTCCTAGAGTTTTTAGTTGTGTCGAACTGTATCAATCCAATTGATAAATATAATTGATCATTAGAAATTAATTAATTAATTAATTTTATCTAACTAATTATCTAATAATTAAAAATAATAAACAATTAATTCAATACAACAATTACACTTAACTAACTTAAGTGACATCACCTATCACATATAGGTGTAGAAAATATGCGTTGGCACCGAAACACATTTTTTCCAACTTAGTTCATTTTTCTATACATGTTCTCTAAGTTATTCCTGAAACCGAATGGACCCACATGAACAAAGTTTAGGATTCAAATACCTGGTGAATTTATCTTAATAAATTCTTGACCTATTTAATCCTGACATCCTACGACCCACTATAGGTTCAATGTCGAATCAACTCCCGATTCATGGGCGCTACATTTTCTGTTGGTGTAAATAAACTCTATTTATTTTCACGATCCACAGAATATTTTAACATAATACCCATCGTGAATATCAGCAACAAGAGTAGAATGTAAAATTATCATTTTATCCCTCTTGTTATTATTTTCTTAACTCCTTTATTGACTGTGAATAAGAAAGACATTATAGTGAATTGTCTTCTACAATTCACAAGTCTTATTCAATGATTCATTTCATTCTATACCTGGCCAAGTTAATTTATTCACCACCCATCAATAAAGTATATGTGATATTATTACTTTCACAATCCAACCATGAATTTTCATATATGTGAATCACACAACTCCTACTTAATTAAATTACAATCCCAACAGCCATGGTATTGCCCGCCAATTCAAACTCACTCATTTGACATATCAAAAATTGCAACTAACCAAGTCAAGTTACTATTCATCTCAGGATTAAGGTAATTATGAAAATACCCTTAAGGTGTGATGATTAGATTTAGAGTTAGGTAAACGATTTTGGGCTCTAAGCTAATTTGTTACCGGTCTATTCAACATGTTCATAACATGTCTAGTTAATCATTTGAGTCTCCACTCTTATGCCCCAAGACTGACATCCAACGGTTCAACCTAACAATCGTAATCAGATTCGATTTCCTTGTTGATCCCAAGAGTACGAGTATCGTTCTGAACTATTTCAGAAGAGTTCGTATGAAGACGCTTCTGTCTTTACTCTTCTTTCGTTGACAATAGTTCCAGGACTTGAGTAATTTATAAACACACTTTAATTTAAAATAAAACTTTTAATTTATTCATAAAAAATTTAGTGATACAAATATCTGAGAAATAACTAAATACAAATAAATAGTTATTACACACTATTTTATGGACATATTCCAACACTTTTACCTTTCCAATGTGGGACAAATACTCCCACAACCTAGGCACTTTCATTCACAGACACTCACTTTCTCTATTTTCCTTTATTTCCATCACTTTTCAAACAATCCTCCACATGAATTAAATGTGTTCTAACAAGACAACAATGGTAGGATGGAGAATCATTTGAGATATGCATCAGTAGAGGTGTCTTTTTTACTTGAACCTTCTAAAGTGAGAATTTATTGAATTTATTCTAAAGAATAGTGAAATTACATTTTTGAACTTAACTTCCTCTAAGATAAAGCAAGACAACAAATTTCACAAATATCTCCTATTTAATATATGTAAGTTCATTTATTTTTTTCATTTTGGTCATAAACATATCCCGCATTCTTGAGAGCTTTAGAGATGTTAAGCCTTTACGACATCTCATAGAAGCGACCCCACTTCTACTCTCATATAGGTGGCAAGGATTAAGAGTATTATGTCATTACTCTTCTTGCAAGCAATATATCAATGTCATTAAGTACTTATGTATACCATTTTTATTGACAAACAACACACTATCTTTTCATCATAGGAACATGAAGAAACCATAAGTTTCTTAGTGTGTCAACTTGAATCATTCCTATTAGTTTGCCTATTGAACCTATATCTTAGGATCTCTAGTCAACTAGGTTAGGTTACCACTTGAATAATTCATTTAATAGGCTTTAGTCTCATTCACTTCGATGTTTACTTAATTAGCTCCCTTGACAAGCCTTTTGTCAAGGATCGATAAGGTTTTTCTTTGAAGTTATAAAATCTATGGAAATCACTCCATTAGAGAGTAATTGTATTAATATTATGTCTACGTCTAATATGCCTAGACTTACCATTATGCACATTGTATTTCACTCTAAAAGATGCTGCCATATTGTTACAATGGACATGTATTGCTGATACAGGCTTTTGCTACACTGAAATATCTTTCAGTAAATTTCTAAGCCATTTGGCTTCTTTCTCAACTTTGTCTAAAGCTATGAATTCTGATTCCATATTGAATGAACTATACAGGTATACTTTGTAGACTTCTATAAAATAACTCCACCACCTAGTGTAAAAACATATTTGCTCATAGATTTAGTCTCTAAATTGTC
Organism: Datisca glomerata; assembly: GCA_003255025.1. Classification (NCBI taxonomy): domain Eukaryota; kingdom Viridiplantae; phylum Streptophyta; class Magnoliopsida; order Cucurbitales; family Datiscaceae; genus Datisca; species Datisca glomerata. Next base: position 251,368 of record QANY01009387.1, read on the forward strand.
AGAAATTCAGTTAGCATCATTAAACTCTTCTAACACAGGTGGATAGTTTGAATAGTGCAATCCATATAGTCCAGTGATCATGCGCATGATTACTTACATATTTCGTCAGCCTTCCTACTAAATAGATATATCAGGCCAATTATTTATGAGTACTCCAACTCCATCATTCTTCATCAGCTTACAGTTTGGGTCGAAATGAGTTACAACAGGTTTTCTTTCAAGTTGGCCAAACCTCCTTATTATCTTTTCTACATAATGGAATTGGGTAAAGATACATTCATCAAAAGTACGCTTTACTTGAATTTCAAGGATGACATTGCCAGACCTAAGTCTTTTATGTCAAAATTAGAACTCAACATCCTCTTGGTAGAAGATATTATATCCTTATGAGTTCCCAATGTGAGCATGTCATCAATATATAAGCATACAAAAACTGATTTATCTTAAATGTAGACATATTTATCACACTCATTTATTTTAAAACCATTATATAACGTAGTGTGATCAAACATCTCGTGCCATTGCTTTGGCGCTTGTTTTAACCTATAAAGAGATTTATGCGTCAACTTCACTGCAGTGTGTCGTGAGGTAGAATAGTACCTCGTGGCACTACAGTAGTTCATGTCAGTCTCTGATACTCAATCAGTGATTGACACGTGATAATTATAATGAATTAAATATTTATTTTAATCAGATAAATATCTAGATAAAAGTTAATTCAAAATTAACATATATGAATATCCCTATCAACTAACTTATCTGTTATTTCACAAATAACAGATTTAGTTAATTCAAATTATTATCTAATAATAATTTAATCATCTAATTTCACAAATTAAATATTCTGTCGCACTTATTAATAATTAAAAATAATAGATAATTATATATATAATTTCTGAAATATATATATACGTAATTCAATTATTTGATTATTAATTAATTGACCACACATAATTATCTTATAATTATGTACTTTACCTAGAATAAAAATTCATTTCGCAAGTCAGTCCTTTTCTCATGTCCTAAAATATTAACACCTTAGATTGCGTAGTACATAGGTGACTTGGGGACCATGGACCTATAATTTGAAGCTCCAATAAAATAGATTATTAATTAAACTCTTTGATTAAATAATCTTATTATTAATTTCATTATTACAACACTATAAATATGGAATTGAACTCTTAGTGATTATAGAATGTATCTACAGAGTATTCTCATGCAGTCCACTGATTTAATCACTTCATGTAGTTTTGTCCTCCAATTATTGGTTTGTAAATTAGAGATGGTCAAAATTACTATTTTACCCCTCTAAATACATATTGATCATTAAGTACCATTAATACACTAGTGAATGGTTAATTTATAATCTTATTATAAATTTGAGCTCAATAACCATTCAATTCCAGAATTAACATTTAAGGGAACCAATATACGATCCGTTAGAAAAACTTGGATTCCAAATCTTGCAAGATCATGTTCTCAGCCATCCACATCACTGACTCTCTAAACAAAAGTCACTAGCTTGTTTACAAACAAACTGTAACGAGTAAATCAAAAGATCTAGTAAACATGTATACGAGTTCATGACTACTCAGGAATCAGACTGATCTACATATAATCATCAAATTTATTTGTATTAAATCTTTATGATAAATAGCACGTTAATAAATATATTAATTCACATCGGTCCAGTCATATATAATATCATTATATAAAGTACATTCACTAAGATATCTATACACATCAATGATCTTGATTTAGATCACACGCATTCATAATGCTTAGTGAACCGTACTAGCAACCATTCATTAAAGATTCCATACTTTAATATGTTGCTGACAATTTTATTCATTATCCATGATCTTAATCATCTCGTACTATTACACGATCTCATTAATAAATATGGAATTTTTAAATATTTATATAAATTATTCAACAATAATTTAAAAGAACAATTATAAGACAAATGTAATCTTCATTAAATTTCATATAAAAATGTCAATACACATGCTTTGAGGGCATAACCCCCAACAGTAGTTTCCTTTAATACGCTTCTCAGGTTTACCATTGTGTGCATCGCTCGGGAAAGTTTTGCTCTTTATGCTTTTCTGGTTTGATTTACCTCCTTACACCACGCTTGCCTTCATTTTATACCTGGAGTACGTCAAATTCTTGTCAATTATCCTATAGTCCTCCTCGATCCTCATCTCACGATGAGATCCTCCATGCTCAACTCCTTGTGTTTATGTTTTAGGTAACTTTTGAACTCCTTCCAGGATGGTGGTAATTTTTTGAGGATGGTAACAACTAGGAACAGTTCGTTGATGATCATTCCTTCACTCTTAAGATTTTTGATGATAATATGAAGTTCCTCCACTTGGTTGACCACAGTGTTATTGTCATCCATCTCGTACTTCAAAAAAATTCTAACTATGAATCTATGGGTTCTGACATCTTCTGTTTTGTATTTCTTCTCCAATGCTTCCCATAGCCCCTTGGATGTTTTGAACAATGAATAGACGTTATACAACGTGTCTACCAACCGGTTCAATATGTAATTACAACATAGGAAGTTTGAGAGCATCCAAGCATGTTTCACCGAGACAGTCTTCTTCGTCTGTTTGTCAGCTAGAGTCACGGGATAGTCCTTTTTAGGAGGTTAGCAAGATTGACAGTGGTGAGCTAGAAAAACATCCTCTGCTGCTAACATTTGAAATCCTCCCCTTTGAACTTTTCAGGTTTCTCAATATGAACAGACTTTATTGCAGTTTACTCTATGAATTCTATCTTTAGGTTATTGATTGTAACTGAACAAGACTTCATAAACAGATTGTAATAATGCTAAGACTTGTTACAACTCAGAAATTAAAGAATAATTACAAAATTTAAAGAAGAAATAAATAGTCTGGTGTTGCAATGTGCCTGTGTCGTGGACTGGCGATTAAAAAAATTATTTAAAAAAAAAATTCAAAGTCGTCACCAATCATTTTAAGGTGTGATTGGTCATCCAATTTTAAAATAAAAATTTTAGTCTATGAAAACTCAAAGTAGATTAGAGAGTCATTTGTGTGTGGGGAAGGTTTTAGCACCCCACATCACCCTCGTTAAAATGGTTACCCAAATTTAATCAAATGCTATCCAAATTATATTTTAAAACAAGATTAAAGAAATTCATTTTTGAATGTCCCATTTGGTACATTTTGCATTATAAAAATGAACAAAATAAATAACCTTTAATGGGTGATACAAAGACCATTGAATTTTATATATATATATATATTTTAAAATCAAAGCATTATTGAAAGTTACTCTCGGTATCTTAAAAATAACTCCTCACCTTAGTAATTCGAGAAATTTTGTATCTCAAAAATTCCAAAGGCCGTCATCGGATTTTGTTTTAGTGAAAACTAAATAATGAAATTAACAAAATTTAAACTTAATTGTTATTTTTTTAATTTATGAATGCTAATTTTGATGATAAAATAATTTATATTATTTTTATTCAAAAGGGTTTTTAACCCTGAAGGATGAGTTTTTCATTCCTCCATAGTTATGATTTTGAGCATGTAGAAGGAATGATATAAAATCTTTCATTCTTAACTGGTTATTGGACTAATACTGACTGATTTTGTTTCTTTTCTTTACAAGAAATTAAATTTATGGATTTGAAAACAAAATTTTGTTTTAAAATTTTTAATTTCTCATTGTGAGAAAAAGAAAGAAATATGAATTTAATCGGCTTATCCACAGGATAAGTAATTATCCCATCATACTCTGTTGTAAAAGGATACAATAGAGAAATGAACAGTAAACCTAAAATAATTTTATTAATCATATTTTTTACTAAGACAAATGATATTTTAAAACATACATTGTCTTAGTAAATATGAAGTTTGAGAATTTCGTAATCGATATGCATTCGAGTACCATTGACCGAATACAAATATTTTTTTGTCTTCCTAAGTAATTGGTAGGAATTAGGCCTTCATGCATATAATTTAAATCAACTCCTGAATCAATCAGAGCCATTGAATTGAAATTAAAATCTTGGATAATTATTCTGAATATTATGTGTAATTTCTTGATTTTGATATGAATAAGGATTTGGATGAAGTTACCATTGTCTTGATTATTGACAAAAGGTTCTTCAACCTTATTATCAAAAAATGAAAATTTAATAGGTTCTCGTAGTTCACTAGATTCATAATATTTAATTAAACTCTCTATTCTTAAAAGGTTTAATTCTTTTATTATTTATGTGTTTATTCTTTTATTTTAATTTTAATATTTTTTATTTCCTTTTGAAGTTCATGAAGAGTAACTTCTTTTTCCTTTCCTTTTATTTTGTTGAATTTTTCAAGCGTTTGTGAAAGGCTTGTAGCATTGTCTTTTTAGGTATTCTTTTTTTAATTCTGGATTTTCAATTTTATTGATTAAATCTAACAAGAGATTTTTTTCTTCATTTTTATTTAAAATATTAATTTTTTGACAACAACTATTTTTACACCCTACTTGAAATGTTAGGAGAATATTTGTCAGAACCTGAAGAATTAGATTCAAAGCATTCAAATTCTCCTAAATCTTCATTACTACTCTTATAGTATTCTATTGATTCTAAACAATTCTTGTTTATATGTATAAGAGATTTTTAATTGATTAGTTTTATTTTTAACTTGACAAGTATTGAAAAAAATGATCATTCTGGCCACATTTAAAACACTTAATTTTACTCAATTTAATAAAAATTTTATTGAATTTTCTTCTATAATTTTTATTCTTAGATAAATATTCTTCAAATTTTATTTTTAGAAAAGTATTTATCAAATTTTTGTGGTATTTTTTCCCATAAGGTTTGTAAATCCTTCTAGAAATTAGATGAGAATTTCTCCTATTCTTTTAGTAAGGAGCAACAGCGAGTAAACCATATTACTCGCAGAAATTGCCTTATTCATATTTGACACTTTTATTTTCTTTTTTAATTTATTTATTGATTTTTATGTCTATGCACAGTTTTAGACGTTCCTTTTGTATTATAGTAATTATTGTAACATATATAAGACTATTATAGTGTATGTTTCTTTAGTCATTATTAAGGACTGTCCTAATTTTATGGGCAAATAATTTGGGTAAGCCATTATTAAATTTTTCTTTCCAAAATGGTTGAAAACTATCATCCTTTGTCATTGCCCTGAACATAAATATATTTTTGTACCAGTCAAAATCACTTAGGGTGAGACACCTAAGATTGATCAATTGGTCATGGATACGTGAAGTAATATTACTTGACGTTCTAATGAAATGTTCAATTATTGTCTAAAGAAGTGTATTAATGGCATCATGCATTATTTTCTGATCTTCTTCAATAATTGTGGTTCCTTCAGCATGAATCTTCAATGCTGAAATAATGAAATTTTTATATTTTTCTGTGAGATATTTTTTCATCAGGAATGAAACATTCTTGTGAATCGTGTGACTAAAAGTTTGAGTACCTCATTGTGAGATAAATTGTGGGTGGTAATATATATGTTGGCTACCATAGCCATTTCTATAATTTTTTGAGAACTCCTGTTTTTTACTTGGAATTTAATTGACTATTTGGCCTTAGTCATCATTTATGATTTTAAAATGCATCTAGGTGGATTCTAGTTTCAGTTGCCCGAGGAGGACTATCCTTGATGAGAGGCTAAAATGAAATGAGCATTCAATTGTAGCACTTATTGGTACTTTACTGCAGTAGATCTTTCAGGTTTCGAGCTTGCCTTTATGAACTTATAAAAGTTTTAGCCTAGCACAGTTACTCTCTCATTCTACATTGAAACATATATATGCATTCTATTTTTTATTTTTTATAAGTCATCTTCTGACTTGTAAATCCATGACATGTGATGTTTTTCTTGTTTAACAGGTTGGTCTTACAAATACTGCACCTACTGTTTCCTTTTTGGAGCAACACGCAAGAATGGTGCTGCTGAAAAATCTGGAAAATCTGTATGCATCTGGAGGTGCAACTTCTTTATAGTTTATATGGTGTTTATTTATCATAAATTTTAGAGGTGAAGGCAGAATTTGAGGTATTTTCCTCCTTTTAGAGAAGGGTGTAAGCTTCAAGCCCTCAAGGTTTTTCACTTTCCAATGAAATTTACAACTTGGAATTTAAAGCGCAGAGCCTACTATTTTTTACTAAAAGTTTGATTACCTCATTATGAGACAAATTGTGTGTGGTAATATAACTATTGATAAATTGTGTGTGGTAATATATGATTCAGTAATTTGGATGTCTGGAAAAATATGCTTTTTATGTCATTTCCTTTCTAATTTATTACTTTCTATACTTTTAAATGATTCTTCAATATTATGAATGTTTAAAGATTCATGAATTGTGGATGATTCATAGGTGGATTCTGACATTTGATTTTCTGATTCTAAACTACTGTATTGGTTAATAACCTTAACAGAAGAAGATGATTCAACAAATTTAATCTTCAATTCTTGAAGTATTTTATCAATATTTTTATTGAGGGGAACAATATTCAAAGAATTTTTTTTATGAAAGTTTTATAGAGATTCATTTGGTTTAAGTTCATGAAAATCATCAACCTTATTTTCAATTTTGTTTAATTGTTTTCCTATTGTTATTAAACTTTGATTTGTGTGAGTTGTTCAACTACTTTGTATTGGGTTCGTCTTCTTTTGAAGTTTTAAAAGGAGAAGCAGTGATTAAAGAATTTTATGATTAATTATTATTTTTTCAGATGGTGGATGACTAGCAGACACCACACTGGAGTCTCCCTCGACCCATTTAAATTTGAAAATTACTTTCATATTTTTCTCGTAAATGTCCTTGATATAATCAAGGAAAAACATATCAACTCTAAATTCTTGCATGAACGCCTTCCATTCAGTAAGTATAATTTTCTTTGATCCATATTATATGCATATTTGAACCTATTACGTCTATTGAGATTGGCTGGGTTATTCATGTGTTGGGTTAAACCCTCACAATTAGGCTTGTATTCTTGGTTTAGGGCGCCTAAATTCAAAACTAAAAGGTGGGGATTCACATGAGGTAAGGTTCTTGAAAATCTAATTCAGTGGGCGCTTTAGCTTCGTTAGATTGTTCAGACTTATTATCAAAGACTGACTTGAGAATTTGAGGCTACGCCTTTAAGTCGTAAACTTTTTATTTTTAAATTTTTAAATTTTTGTTCTAATTGTTGAATCCTAAGATCTTGATCATTTTTTACAGATAATCTAGAAAATGAATTCTTAGGGCTACTAGATTGGTTGTACTTCCTAATTTGAGGATTAGAACTAGAAGATTGAAATTAATTTTAATAGTACCATCCATGTCTGCTGGATGTAATCTATATCTTCAATTGGTTGTTGTATTGGACTGGGTTGGCTTTCATTGGTTAAAAGTTAATTTACAAGCAAACTAATACCAGACCACCTAATTAGTTTAAGGACTGCAATATTGCCATTACTTTGGCTAGATTGAATCAACAAAAATTGATTTTTGGGACTCTTATTGATGACTTGAAAATTCATATTGGTTATAGTCACTTTGTAATATATTCTAAAAATCAAAGCTAGGGGTTGGGCATTTTCTAGGATTTGGTAACCACTAGTTTTGATATTCAAAGTTAGTGATTTTAGAATATGGGGTCTGTTAGACTAATAGATAAATTTGGAAAATAATTGAAATGAATTAAACCATTATAAAATGAGGATTCAATTAATAAAAGAATACTATCATTAAAATTTATAAATCTTGCATCACGTAAGGCTAACAAGATAAATGTATTTAAGTCTCTCCTTGTGACTGAGAAAGTAATTGACAAGTTTTATGCTCTTTCCCAGCAACACATATTTTTTTAATTGTTTTGACATGATACTGAGACTTGAGAAAAATAATAGACCATGTTGATTTATAAATTTATTTACTAAGGATTTTGGGTATATTACATACCTTATTATCTACTTGATCATCTGCTAAGTATTCAAAGTGTTCTCCATTAATTATGTCTGAATGGAAGTTATTGCAAACCTATTGCTAGTAGAAGAGTTACTTCTAAATAATCTACTCATTGCTCAAAATAACTAAATTATTCTTATGATTAAAAATCATCATGTATTTTGATACCCTAACCTGCTATGACTTCTACAACCTTTTATGAAGTCGACTCTTCTCCCCTTTGCCCCTACCACCACCCTACCATCGGGATTTATGTATCTAAGAGGTCTTATTGAAGTACCTGAAACTAACCAAATAGAAAATGATATGTTTGATTCACATATTAGAAAATCAAAGATTACAGAGAAATAATAAAGTATAAAAATAACCAGCCACTTGAGCGGATAGTGAGATTTAATAAAAAAAATTATTCAAAAAAGTAATTAAGTAAAAATAGCAACAAGAACCAACCATAAAGGTGGTGAACAACAATAATTATGCATATATTTATTCAAATACTAAAATACCCTACTAAATTTATCTCTGACTAAACTAACAAGAACCAACCATAAAAGCGGTGAAGAACAATAATTGTGCAATGTGGTGTCTGTTAATTGTTTGACCAGGGTTGGTTGGCTGACCAGGGTAGAGAATGGGTCAAATTGGTTGACCAGGGTTGATTTTGGCAATTGGGTCTGATGGACCCAAGTATTTTTGATTGGACTTGGTTAGGAGTAGAAGACTTCTCTTTGATTTGGGCTTTAGAGGTCAATTGTTGAGTCAAAGACTCTTCTATTATTGAACCATTCATCATTCTCACATGATTTTTGAAAGTGATACTGATTTTTTTGTTAAGGATTCCACAACATGCCTATGACTTTTTTTGAAATCCTCTAGGCATGACGAAGAAAGTTCATTCCAGTATAAAAAATTCTTTTATTGTTTTGTCTGAAAATTTAATTTTGAAAATTGCTTGTCTCAATAGGTTCACACTTAAAATTTTTCTGTCATCATAACAGATTTCATTATCTTTGTAAAAGCCTATTTTTCACATTTTTCATACCATTGAATTAGGTTGCATTGAAATCATGCTTCAATCCAACATCTTCCAAAATTTCATCCAATTCATCAATCCATGCATTTCTTAGATATTCAAATCCATTATGACCATAATTAATGAATGAGGTTTTTTTTATCAAAAAGCGACTACCCTACCATTGAGCATCTTAATTTTGAAGGAATTTTGGTTAAGTATTTCAGGTTCTATCTTTTCATAATCTGATAGGTCAAAACTCTCAAATTGCTCGATTGCAGAATCTTAGAATGATTTCCTGCATAAATTTATGAGAAAGAAAGTCAAGAATTGAATTAATAGTAAATTAAATATTGAAATTAAAAGTGTTGAGAATAGACTGCTACCTAACAAGAACTTGTTTGGAAGGAATATTTTTACATCTGAAACATATTTTGCAGATTTGCAGTTAATTTTTAAAAGAAATTCTTGATTTAATAAACCAAATTGTATGATGAAATAATAAATTTCAAATCTTGGAAATCTATTATTAGATTGAAATAATTTAATTTTTTTTGCAAAGATAACTAAACTTTTTTGTTTTATTATCTTGACAAACAATTTAAAATGTTTCCAGTATTTAGAGAAAGCATTACTGATACAAACAATCAAGAAATTCAGCCAGAATTGTTTAACAAAAATAAGAATGTAAACAATCGAGAAATCAATGAATTAGCTGAAAATTTCATTCATTGTACTTGGAACATTTTTAAGGTCAAATGGCATTATTTCCATTTATAACGACCACGTGTAATTTTGTATTTATCTTGTTTTTCCAAAATCTTGATTTTTTTATCGAACTTTGAAAATACAATAGTCTTTCCAAATCTGTCGATTAAGTTTCTTTTGTTTGGTATTAGATATCTTATCCATTCTAAAACATTGTTAAGGGGCTTGCGAGGAAGTCCTCGTTCAAAGATTTTAATTTGATTTTGTGAGACAAATTATGTGTGGTAATGTAACTGTTAGTTACCATAGCCATGCGCTGTAATTTGTTGAGGACTTCCTGTTTAGAGAAACAATCAATATTCCATTCGTATAATTTTTCTGCAAAAACACAGAATTGGATAACTAAAGATGATTCAGTAATTTGTATGTCTGGAGGAATATGCCTTTTATGCCACTTCCTTTACAATTTATTAATTTCTAAATTCTTAAATGTTTCTCCAATATTATGAGTGTTTGAAGATTCATGAATTGTAGATGATTCATAGGTGGATTTTGACATATGACTTTCTGATTCTGAACTACTGTCTTGGTTAATACCCTTAACAGAAGAAGATGATTCAATAGATTTCCTCTTCAATTCTTAAAGTATTTTATCAATCTGTTTATTGATGGGGATACTATTTAGAGTGGTTTTATCTGAAAGATTTATTAAATATGTTTTTTTTCAGGGATTCATTAGATTTAAGTTCATGAAGATCATCAACCTTATTCTCAATTTTATCTAATTATTTTTCAATTATTATTAAATATTTATTTGTATAATTGAGTTGTTCAACTATTTTTTTTATTGGGTTCTTCTTCCTTTGAAATTTTAAAAGGAGAAGCAGTGATTAAAATTTTTTTGTGATTAATAATAATTTTTTCAGGTGGTGGATGACTAGAAGACACCACACTGGAGCCTTCCTTGACCTATTTAGATTTGAAAATTATTTTAATATTTTTTCTTATAAATATCCTCGATATAATCAAGAAAAAATATAACTCTAAATTCTTGCATGAATGTTTTCCATTCAGCAAATATGATTTTTTATCCATATTTTATATGTATCTCCGAACCTATTATGTCTATTTTGAAACTTGAAGGATAGGCTTTCCAAATTCTCAATAGTTATGATTTTGAGGATATAAAAAGAATGGTAAATGATTATTTTCTCAAAATTTTTTATTTGGTTGATATTTATGGATTTAGTCTCTAAGAGAATGTTTCTATAGAAACTGAGATTTTTGTCTCTATGTCCAGGGACATAGAGGAATTTAGAAATGAAATGAGTTTTGACAATTTGGGCATGATCCTTCAAATGAGCAAATAAAGGCTCAATATGAAAAAGATTTTTGATGGAGATTTTTCTGAAATAATGAGATGATTTTTTATATTTTGTAATTGGTTGTTTGAATGAGCATTAAAATGTTGAATAATTGAAGGCAAAGTAATATCAGATCACCTAATTATTTTAGAGACTCTAATACTAGCATTACTTTGGCTAGACTAAATCAACAATGTTTGATTTTTTAGACTTCTATTGATGGCTTGGAAATTCATATTGTTTTTTGTGACTTTGTAATATATTCTAAAAATTAAAGCTAAGGGTTGGACACCTTCAAGAGTTTGGTAACCACTAGTTTTAATATTCAAAGTTAGAAATTTCAAAATATGGGGTCTGTTAAACTAACAAACAAATCTGAAAAACAATCAAAATAGATTGAACCATTACAAAGTGAGGATTCAATTAATCTTAAAATACTATCATTAAAATTTATAAATCTTACATCACACGAGACTAACAAGACATAGGTATTTAGGCTTCTCCTTGTGAGTGGTTTAACTCCAGTCTAGACTAAACCAAAGTGAAAGAAATTATATCATTTTTCAATGTGATGTTTCATTGCAATAGGGGAAAATAATTTACAAGTTTCATGCTCTTTCCTAAGAGCATATATTTTTTCGATTATTTTGACATGATGCTGAGACTTGAAGAAAACAACAGACCATGTTGATTTATAAATTTCTTTATTAGTGATTTTGAGTATATTTCATACCCTATGATCGACTCGATCATCTGTTGGGTATTCAAAATGCTCTTCATTAATTATGTCAGATATTGTATTTATTATAGACCTATTGCTACAAGAATAATTACTTCTAAATAATCTACTCATTGCTCAATGAGTATCAATGTATATTTTTATTATTCTAGTAATGCATTCAATATGTATTAACTAATAGTACTAAATATTATTTTTAATAAACTTTTATCACTTATAAATATAATTTATTTAAATAATTATTATTATAGTAATGATTAATTTACTAAAATAAATATTATATATTCGTAAATAGTTATAACAATTTTTATGTAAATAATTATTACAATCCATATAAATATATTTTCATATCTAAACAAAAGTCTGTAAATATCTTCAAAAATAATCTGTAATATATTTACTCCAAATTTATATTTATTTATTTTATTAGTAAACACATATTTGACTAGAAATCACTACTAATTTTTCTAAAAAAAATGAATTGCTCCATCTTAAAAAAAAATACGCATTCAATGAAAAAATTATAGATTTCAAAACAAAAAATATGTCTGCATTAAAATATCTAATTATTTTGAATTTATATTTATTTATTTTGTTAGCAAATATATATTTGCCTAAAAATCACAACTAATTCCCCTAAAAACAAGGATCACCCCATCTAAAAAAAATATACATTTAATGAAAAAACTATATAAATAATTATATGAGAAAATATTCAAAAATAAGTATTTTCATTAATTACATAAGTACTTATAGAAATAAAATTGACCAATAGATATAATAGATATAAGTAATGAAAATAATTACATAATTCATATTATTTCTAATTTATCATATATGATATATCTCATATATAATAACTTTTTGTGGATTTTGCTCTATAAATGAAGGTGTTAAATCAGTTTTTTTGGTATTATTAATGTTAATCAGATTATATATATATATTATTTACCATTTTTAGTATTATTAGTCTCACAATTTCATTTTGTTTCGATAAGAAAATCTAAAGACTTTTTTTAAAAAAATTGTTAAAAAAAATTTTGATTTGATTTTTTAAAATCTAAAGACTATTTAGAGATGATACATGACTATTTTTAATCATTTATTTAATATTTAACAAATATATGAATAGTAATTATCTTTGAAAATGATAGAATAAGAATATAAAGTTATAGTCAAACCAACTTGATTATTAACTTAAATATTTTTAAAAATGATAAAAAAAACTATCACACCCTACTAGAATGGTTAAATGCTGGAATTTCTGTTGTTTATGCTTTGACCTTTGGATGGAAACAATTATGGTTGGAAAGTGATTCTGTCTATGTGGTGTTCATTTTTTGTTTTAGATCTCGAAAGGTTCACTGGCATGGGCGTATTGATTGGGATACATATTTAAATTTAATCGATCATATAGTTGTTGTTGTCACTCATATTTATTGAGAGAGTAACCGAGTTGCAGATTGTTTGGCATTCAGGGTCTCTAGTATAGTTATTCAAACTTGGTGGTGGAATGTTCCCAATTTTTGTTATACGTTTGTTTCCGATGATATTTGTAACATGTCTTCTTTTAGGTTCTGCTGATTTTGTTTCTTTATATTTTCTTTTATTGACTCTTTTATTTTATTTTAACAATATATTGAGTTGAGTTAAATAATGAGATTTACGGAGGTGCCAACCTAACTGAGATGTTCTGGTGCATCTAGTAATTTCTATCACCAACAATCTTATATAAAAAAGAGATAGGATGATCTGAAAAAGGTGGATCTTTTACTGGAACTAGTCAATACAACGTGTGATGCACGTGTATTTAAATATGTAACTATAATTATTTTATTACTTATAATATTATTTGTTCATGTGAATTAAAAAAAATGCATTTAGCCCCTTATTATTATTTTTTAATTCCTAAAAGTAAAATTAAGATAATGTTATATCTTTATTTTATCATTTCTTGATATATTATTATTAAACAATATTGTAGAAAACACCATGAATTTTTTTAAAAAAACATGAAGAATTTACAGTAGAAATGTGCTCTAAAACATAAAAGAAAAAATATTATTATTAAGGTAAGTAATCTATTTCATGTTTTATTTTAAATTTGATCTTAATTGTTTTGTCAAAACTTTATTTTTATTAATAAATCATGTATGACTATATTTATGTAAAATACTAACGGATACTAATGTATATAATATAGCATAATAACTAAGGTCTCTAAAAGTGTGTTGCAATTGTATTATATATTTTAAATATATTATTCAAATTCTTACAACAATAATTCACTTTCTCTGTACATTTACAAATTATTAGAAAACTGCAGTTTTAATATAACATTTTAAATAATATGTTACAATTCCCCCAAAATTATCAAATTAAAATTAGCTTACAATTCACATATTAATTATTTATTATTTTTTTCAAAATGATTAAATATGTGAATGAACTCAAAAAGTTAAATGTCTACTTTCGATTTATTATAATTTTAAAAGCATCCAATTATTTAATGTCACATGCAAATCATAAGGCTATTTTGGGTAATGCAACATAATAAGTAGGCAATTGTCCAAAAATGATTCTCACATCATCGTCACTTTTAATATATTATTAAATACTGTTAACATATGTCTACTTGCTTATTTTTATTAATATAAGTGTTTTCATTGTCATGCTAATTCAAAAAAATAAAATAATGAGGTTAATATAGTCATTCATTTTCATCACATTCTATTATCTGAAAATAGAAAATGAAACTGTTGAAATTAAAAAGATAGATGATATTTTTGGGAGGTATTTGAATGAAACTTGAATCAAATTATTTATTTATTTTTACAATGCTAAAATTTAAGATAGTAGAGTATTTTTAAGGCCTCTCAAAATATAAATTCATTTCACTTATTAATTAATCTTTAAACCCATTTTCTGAATATCATGAGTCTTTTGATAATCCTAATTGTTAGTAAAAATATAAAGTATATTAACTTGATAATATATGCGTCACAATATTTTTTGTAAAAAAGTCTTATGATTAGTAATATAATATCTCTCTCTTAATTAGAATTAGATGCAATAATCTCATCATGTTCATTACAATTTTGTGACATATAACAATTAATATGTTCATAAGTTATTTCATATTTTAGTCGTCAATTGTTTTTTCTTATATCAAAGTTGTTTATAATATACTGTTAATGTCATCTAATATATGTTAAATCAAACTATAGATTATATTATTACAATATATCATAGTAACTATTGTAAAAATAATTTATATCAAAGTTGTTTCAAACATTGATGGAAAAGGGATGGTAATGATCTTTGAGAAGATCACAAAGTGCTAAAGTGGTAGGATATGAGGAGGGATCCGTAGGTTTTTGTGAAAGGGATGCTCTTATCATGTTCTTGCTGAAAATCAAAACCTAATTCCTCTTTTTGATGTAGACTATTTTTAAGGCCTCTAAAAATATAAATTCATTTCACTTATTAATTAATCTTTAAACCTTTTTTTTATGAATATCATGAGTCTTTTGATAATCGTAGTTGTTAGTAAAAATATAAAGTACATTAACTTGATAATATATGCATCACAATATTTTTTTGTAAAAAAGTCTTATGCTTAGTAATATAATATCTTTCTCTTAATTAGAATTAGATGCAATAATCTCATCATGTTCATTACAATTTTGTCACATATACAAATTAATATGTTAGTATGTTATTTCATATTTTAGCTGTCAATTGTTTTTTCTTATATCAAAGTTATTCATAATATATTGTTAATGTCATCTATATATGTCAAATCAGACTATAAATTATATTGTTACAACATATCATAGTAACTATTATAAAAGTAATTTATATCAAAGTTGTTTAAAATATATTATTAGTTTCATCTGTATATGTCAAACTAGACTATAAATCACATTATTACAACAAATTATAAATAATAATTAACTGTGTAACTTAAAGAGTGAATTAATTATTTAATTAAATATGTTCATTACTCTATGGTGGCATTTAATTTTAAATTGAAGGATAATTTGGTAATTTTAAGAAATAACAAGGATAAGTGTGTAACATATCATATGTAAAATGAGTCATTAGCCAATTAAATTTTGATCGACAATATTCCTTTGCTGCTTTAATAAATAATGTGACCGCATCTTCATTTTTATAAATTGATTTTGATATTTTGACCCATATCGAATATGCAAGCTCCATGAAGCGCGTTCAGAAAGACAACTTGTACATCATTTAGTATACTTCTGGGATATAATTCCAAGTCTTCCGAATCACCAATTACATCGTAAAATTTACGGAAAAACCATTCCCATAAATCATTATTGTCTGAATATGCAATGCCAAATGCAATGGGATATACCTGGTTGTTCCCATCCTTTATTGTTGCAACAAATAATACCCCTTTGTATTTGACTTTTAAGGCGGTTGCGTCAATAGCAATGACATGTCGTATACAGTTGAAAATCCACTAGCAGATGGTCCAAAACCATGAAAAATATTTAAAATGGTCATGCTAAAAATTGGTCTTTATACGTGTTGTTGTCCCTGAAAAATATTTAATATTGTTATATAAAAATCGACAGAGTACATAGTGTACATGATGCATACACGAGGTTCATGTAACCATCGTGTAGACTACATGATGACTACATAAGGTCAGTGTAGGTATCGTGTAGTACTTGCGTAGACATTATGATGGCAAAATAGTGTACATGATATGTACATGAGATCAGTGTATCCATCGTGTAGTATACACGAGGTCAGTGTAATACTCGTGTAGACATTATGATGGCAAAATTGTGTACATAATGACTACACAAGGCTTGTGTATCATTCATGTAGACTACACGATGACTATATGAGGTCAGTGTACTCATCATGTAGACTACATGGTGAATACATGTGGTCATTGCACCCATGGTGTAGTATACATGAGACTCATGTAGTACTCGTGTAGACATTATGATGGCAAAATAAAAAATAAGTACATGGATTTTTTTATTCTAACATGTGACAATATGCTGGGAGCATCCTATAATTGTCTTCAGGCGACCCTCGAACTAATTTTAAAGCATATTCCCTAGCCCTCCATGCCTTATGATAACTTATATTGACACAAAAATCAAGCCAAACATCTTCAATTATGCCTTTTGGCCAATATATACGTCTGACACTCGTATATTTGGACCTTATAGAATGACCCATCAATGAAAATGTTGCCTGATGGTGTTCATATCTCAATACTTCAAATGTGCATGTATGTGTATTGATGAACTTTGTGACTTTGAAGTATGGACAATTTTTTAATTTCATGGCTCGTAACCTCCATTGGCATATTTTCTGAACACATAATAGTACAAATATTGTCTGGTTTGACTTGAAGATTCAAAACTCGAAATTTCTCTGGATGGTAATCATGCGAGCAACCTTAAGCAGCTCTGCTTTATCATTGTACAAATCATCCATATTTATTGTGTCTGTTACAAGCTGATTCAAATCAGTCTATTGCTCATTGGACCCAAGATGTTGTTCATTCAAACCAGGTTGTGATGACAGTGGACATGTGGTATTGGGTTCACAACTAGTATTCAAGTCTAGAATTCTTGTATGGTCGTCTCCACTGATAGTTTCATCACAATCATCTCCACGGATTACATCATCATACGCCCTTCATAAAAAATCATCATCATCACCACCATCAGCATCAACATCCTCATCCTCGAAAACATCATTCTCGTCATGACAAAAAGCATCATCATAATGATAGTTCCTTTCAGAATAATCAACCTTCTCAAAGTGGAATGCTTTCAGATGTAAAAAATTTAGGCTTGGTACTTACAAATAATGGGGTTCAAAGTGATTCTGGTCCATTCTCCTTAACAAATAATTGTAAATATCTATCATTTAAAATTTCAGCAGGAGGGTAGGGGACATGCTTCAATAAAGAAATTTGATGGACATATCATACTTTGAGGGGTCTATTTAATGTTCTTCATGCAATATACCCAATAGCTCGTTGTAAGTGCAGTTAGTTAATATCTCCAATAATTTGGTCTTCTCTCCACTAAAAGTCCATGTTGTACCATTTTTCACCCAATCTCCATCATGTATTACAAAAATTCGTACTTCAGACATATATGTATATACATCAATGAAGGAAGTCAGTACAAGAAGAATATATAATGAAATATAATATTACACGATGATCGTATAGCCATCATGTAGTGTACACGAGACTTTCACGGGCATCGTCTAGACATCGTATAGTGTACATGAGACATTCACGAGCATCGTATAGTCATCATGTAGTGTGGACTACACGATGATCATATAGACCTCGTGTATTGTAAAAGGTCCTACATGATGACTACCTGATGATTGCGTAGTGTAATCGTGTAACGTACATGAGTGTACTACACGGTGATCGTGTAGTGTAATCGTGTAATGTACACGAGGACTACACGGTGATCGTGTAATGTACACGATCATCATGTAGTCATCCTGTACACTACACGATGACACTACATGATGATCGTGTAGTCCTCGTGTAGTGTAATAGATGCTACATGACACTCGTGAACTACTGAAGAAGTTTCTGATGCACTACAAGATGATCGTGTAGTGTACACAAGGTCTACACACAGATTGTGTGCCCTACGTATAGTCTACATGATGACTATATGTGGCTCGTGTAGATCTCGTTTATACTATACTATCATCTTGTAGTGATCATTTATAATAAATGAACTTCAAACAACGTTTCAGAAAAAAAGAAAATAAATAAATATTCCCAGAAAACTCATGAACATGAAAAACCCATGAAAATTCAAGCTTTTCAGAAAGAAGAAAATAAAACTTATACTTGTTTCAGATAGAAGAACTAACAATCCTTTATTGTTGTAGGAAGAAGGAAGAAGACGAAGAAGAAGATGAAGAAGAAAATGAAGAGGAAAACGAAGAAGTAGAAAAAATAAAAAATGAAGAAGGAGAAATGGGGTAGGTACGAAGGTTTTGCGTGTTAAGTGAGTAGATCATGACATTTGATTAGACAGCTTGTGAGAAGGACAATGGGGAAAAGGTGAAAAGTGAAGGAAAAGTGGTCAGGGGTCAAGTAAGCAAAAATTAATGTATGGGTTGATTTCTGCAAAATTGTCAGTGAGAGGTTGATTTTTACAAAAAAAAAACCCTCTCAACTTTGGAGAGGAGAGTTAACGATATAAGGACCCCCTTATCCTTTTAAGTAAATTTAGCTCAAAATATTACGCTAGACCAATAGTGGTTGGTTTGGAAAAAGTTCTACTAAACTTTTAGAAATTTCACATGATATGTTGCCGGATGAGAATGTGATTCCAATATCTATGTATTTCGTAAGAAAGCTTCTCAAAGAGTTTTATTTAGGGTACAAAAAAATTCGTACTTGCGTGAATGACTGTTGCTTGTTTAGAAAAGAGAGAGAACATTTGGAGAAATATCCAAGATGTGGCTCTTCAAGGTGGAAAATTACTGAACGTGCAAATAAGATAAAAATGAGTGTACCTGCTAAAGTATTGTGATACTTTCCTATAATTCTAAGGTTTAGGAGGATGTTTAAGTCTGCAAAAGTTGTTGAAGTTTTAAGGTGGCATCAAACAATAAGAGTAATGATGGGACGATGTTTCACCCTGTAGATTTTGTGGCGTGGGAGTTGGTGAATCAGAAATGACCTTCTTTCTCATCTGATCTGCGTAATCTGAGGTTAGGACTTGTCGCAGATGATTTTAATCCCTTTTGTAGTTTGAGCAATACATATAGTTGTTGGTCATTCACGCTTGTGACCTACAACTCACCACCATGGTTATGCATGGAAAAGAGAAAACATTGTTTAGTGATTTTCGAACGGAACCGAAACATTAAATTTATATATTTTTTAGCGTTCACGAGGATCGTGAACCGAACCGAACTGAAACTCACGGTTCAGTTCTTTTAGCGTTCACGAGGATCGTGTATCCTACAGGATGGTTACACGATGAGGCGTGTACCTAGAAAACAAAACACCCACCAAGACCAGAACCTCAGAAACTCAAAAGAAAAAAACACTCAGAAACTCAGAAAAAAAATATTAGAAAAAAATAACCTTGTTGTGATTTAGGCATCCAGAAAAAACAGAAACGCATAAATCTAGAAAAAAATAACCCTCGGAAACCCAGAAAAAAAAAACACCTTAGAAACCCAGAAATAACACCTCAGAAACCAGAAAACAAAAACTCAAAAACCTAAAAACTTACATTATTGTGGGAGACGAAGACTCAAGGATTTACAGAGAGAGATGCTGCGACTTCGAGAGAGCAATAGTAACAGTAAGAGAGAATTGGGGAAATACAAGTGAGGTACACGTAGGAGTGGAGTTTCGTATAATGAAAATGTGTAACCATCACTTTTTTTTTTCAAAGTAAATTCGTGAAGGATTTTTTGATAACTTTATAAGCTGATTTTGAGTTGAAGGTGTGCCAATAATCAAAATATGTAAAAATTAGCATATCTGTCAAATTCTATAAAATAATTAATGTTAGAGTCTACTAAAAAAACCCTGAAGATAAAATTTCCCCTTCCTGAGTTACGAGAGAAAAACCCATCCTTATTCATCAGCGAATTCAGCTCAACTCGGTTAAATAACACAAATACAGCGAATCAGAGAAATGATGCTTATTAGCGTTTCCGAGTCAGGCTCAGGCAATAAGCACACAGTAGAAAGTTAGAGCTAGACTGGCGGACGGACCAAAGAAAATGAATCTCTATGCTCACGACCTTTCTCTGCTAGACTTCAACCTCAACTTCTCTGATTCGATCATTGATCCCTTCGCTCGCCATAATACTTCCTCTTCCAGTTCCGCAATCTATTTCCACGACGATGATGACGATCACAGTGTTGGCAGGAATAATTATGGAAATCAATTTAAGAGCGCGGTGGCCAATCGTAGCCCTCCCAAGCACCGCCATGACGGAACGTCCCCTCTGCCTCTGGGGATGGATTGGAGTACTCCTCCTCGCAAATGGGTATTTTACTCTTCTTTGCCTTCTACATGGTTTTGGATCTCATATCTGACTTTTGCCGTATCTTATATTTCCTTTTATGAATCTTAGCTCTATGAATTTTAGTTTGGATATCGATTTATCTTTTTCTCCTCCTCCCCCGTTTTGCTTAATTGTTTATGATTAGTCAGCACTGTATTTTTCTTATGGTTAATGAACTTGATAAGGGTTGAGCTGAATGATCGTTTTGCTTAATTGGGCGCGATTACGGATAAGACGGTTGAGCTGAATGATCGTCCGTTTTGCTTAGCTGAAGTGTTGGAATTTTATTTATACTCCTGCAAATTATTTACGGAGTGAAAGTATATATGATTTATCTCTTGAAGTTCTACAATGCATCTTACTCATATCTCTCATGTCTGTTTTGTAAAAGATTCATTCTTAAGGTAGTTTTGTTGGCCTGCTGATGGGCATAGATAACAGGGAGCCTTCTCTTTGAATTCCTGCTAGAATTCCTGCTAAGAATTTTCGATTCTCATCTATCAATGCAACCAGAATTTGGTTGTGATTTTTTTTGCTGTTTTAGGGGTTCATGTCTATTCTGGAGCTTGAACATTATTTGTTCATTTCGTAATGAAGGACATGCAAAAAAGATTTATGTACTTTGTGTGAAGCATAACATAGCAATAGATTCTTACATACAAGTGAAATCATTTTATGATACCTCGATGAACAAGTGGCCAGAACTTACAGAAAGACAATTAGGGGACCAGTAGAAGATGTATAAAGAATATAACTGATAAAAGGATTATTTTATTGAGATCGTTAGATGTGGTGACTTAATTTTTAAAGTCGATTTCGGTACATTGCATTCTTGTGCAGTTTTTTTAAGTAACCATGGTTGTCCGAGGTCTGTTCACCTGGCAATCCCACGGGATTCATGCACCTTGTCCTCAGAAGTTCCCCTACACGATTACGTAAATTGCTAGCTTTAACACCTAGGGGCATATGGCCCCAAGGAATTATTTACATCCAAGAGGATTTGAACCCATGTGCAGTTTTTTAAGTAACCATGGTTGTTCGAGGTCTGTGCACTTGGCAATCCCACGGGACTCATGCACCTTGTCCTCAGAAGTTCCCCTACACGATTACGTAAATTGCTAGCTTTAACACCTAAGGGCGTATGGCCCCAAGGAATTATTTACATCCAAGAGGATTTGAACCCATGAGCCAGAAGGGAGGAAACGTTTAAGTCCAAGGCCTTCACCACTTGGGCTAATCCCTTGGGGTTTTCTTATGTGGTTTGCTTCCAATTAGATTGTATATTTTAAGTTCCCAGTATAGTAAGTTTAGTTTAGAAACGTTGTCGAGATAAAATACATTGTAAAGTGACTTCTAAGTACCAAAAACACTTCTAATGGACTAGATACACTTCTCAGAGAGTACTGTAGTGCTGCAAAGCAATTAAAGGACACTTTCAAGAATAAGAACAATGCTTGTAAAAGTAAAGCGCATCCTGAAGGCATCTTGAAGATACCTTACCTGAATAATTTTTCAAGTGTGCAACAATGTGTCAACTAAATGCACTAAAGCATACACATGATACTCTTAAAGGCGCCAAAATTGCCTTTAATGATCAGGAAAAAAGTCATTGTACTCAGGAATGAGGGTAATTGACTGTGTTTGTTACATAAACAAGAACTGGCTTCGCAGAAGATTTGTATATTGTTTTGGTTCTTTTTTGGTTTTTCTCTGGCAGTGCTCATTTGAAGATATAATAGCCTTCTCTTATAAAATATTGCATGTTGAAAATTTAGGACGGAAGGGATTCGGAATGGCCTCATGATCCTCATACTGGTTGGAGTTACTGTGTCACGGTTCCTTCTTGGATGTTTCTTCCCAGATCAAGAGGTTCAGATCCCGTGGTGGTAAACTTTTTTCCTCAGTTCTCGTATTAACATGTACTCAGACTCAGAGTTTTTTGGATGGGGATATATTAGTCTCGAATGTGTCTGTCTTATAGGGAATTGTTTTGGTAAGTTTTTCTTGTCAAATCTATCGCGTGTCCAATGATGCATATACTACTGTGTTAACTTTCAAATGGACGGGAAAGGGCATGTGCATACTGCACAGAGTTATGATGGTCTTAGCCGAACTAGTAGTTAATGTGCTTTAAATGCTATGATGACAATTAAACTTTTCAATTCTATTATTTTCTTCTTTAACATTCATTGAGTACAGTTTTTCAGGGTTCAAGTCGCAGTTCAATCTCCAGCGGGTATCACAACTTCAAGGGGGATATTACGAAGATTTAATGAGTTTCTTAAGCTATCTTCTGAAGTAAGTGAGATTAGTAATATTAAAAGGTCTTACCTCATTCTTTATGTATCATATTAATTAATAATTCGGAAGTTTTGAGATGCTTTTGTGTTGACTTCAACTGTTTCATGATTTGGTTCAAATACTTTATTATTTTACTTCAGTACGATCTTTTCATATCTTGCTTTTTGTTTATTGTAGCTCAAGGAAGCATTTCCAAAGAAAAAACTGCCTCCAGCTCCTTCAAAAAGGATTTTGAGAATGAAAAGCCGGACATTGCTGGAAGATGTACCTCTCCTTCTTGTTTTTGGCTCTCTTATACCTGATATTTGGATGATGATGATGATTATTATAGTTAATTCTGGATGATTATATTCTCTTTTTATAGCTGAACACTTATATACCCTCATATGCAAGCATACTACGTTGCGCAACTATATCAACAATTCGTTTTCCTAGGTTAAAGAAAATAATGTTCTCAAATTGGTTAGTTTGTTGCAGCGGAGGACTTCATTGGAGGATTGGATGGAAAAGTTGTTATCAGATATAGATGTATCAAGAAGTGCTCCAGTGGCAATTTTTCTTGAGCTAGAAGCTGCCGCAAGATCTTGTATGTATCTCCTTGATGCATATCTTGAATATTTACCCATGCGATACTAAAAGATACACCATGTAACTTCCTAGTCTTTGATTATTATTATTATCATTCTGATTGTGTAGTGTCTTTTTTATTATTAACTTATTTTTATAGTTTTACATGTCCAGCTTTCAACAATGTTGATCATCAAACGTCAGATGAAGTTTCTTCTATTAGCGGCAATGTTTTATCATTTCTTCCCCAAACAAGCTCAGGTGTTTCCTTTGTTGCTACCACTGCATCTATGCCATCAGATGAGGGAAGTGATGCCCCTTATGAAGTATCAGATCTTGGAACACCAAGACATGGAGATGATAGTAGTGCTGACTTAGGTTTTGAGAAGTCTACAGATGAGCAAGTTGTAATTGATCCCATGGGAGTGACCATTAAGAATGCCGTGTTTAGCAGGAATTTCTTCCGGGAGAGCCTAGAAAAGTTTTCCAGGCATAAAGTGCAAGCTGCAAAGGATAGTAGCAGTGTAGAGAGGGATAAAATATCTGAAAATGCTTCTACTTATGAATATTTTCGAATGGATGGAACTGAGTATTTTGCTGAAATAGAGGATTTCAATTTAGATGCCCCTGCTCAAAGACTGGCAGCAGAAAGTCTTGATGGTGACTTAAGTTCTGTAAGAAATAGTAAAATTTCAAATTTGGAGGTCAGAAATTTATCTGGAGACGTCTCCGAAGAAAACCCTGAAGGTTCTGGAGCTCCAAGAAGCATGGATTCCTTTCTGAACACTGATTTACAGTTTCCACGGGAGCTACTACTTGCCTTTCCAGTTGATGAGCGATTGAAAATGAACAGGGTCCTTGGTACTATTCAACAAAGGTTAACGACTGCAAGAACAGATATGGAGGATCTTATAGCAAGATTGAATCAAGAAGTTGCTGTAAGACAATTCCTCACAACAAAGGTACGCCTACACCTACACCCCGTAAAATCTATTTGTGCTTTGTTTTCCTTTGTCCTATTCTTTTCATTTTTTTTTAACGAATGAAGAATTTTGGTCAGTTCTGTTTTTGGACCTTTGATTGATTAGCTACCATGCAAAACATCAACATATCAGCCTCATAATTTTCTAGGTCAGACAGTCGGCAAATTGGTGTATATATAAATTTGTCATGATATACATTTAAATTTATGAATATATACATACACACATTTACTGTTTACTACTATTATCTACGTAATTAATCTGTTCACCGCCTGTTATGGCTGGTTATTGCTTGATTCATTGCTCAATTACTTACCCGAATAATTGCTTTTATTTAATCTCACTTTCGTCCAAGTGGCTGGTTATTCTTATAATTGATTATTTTCTCTGTATTATTTGTTTATCTAATATGTGAATCTGCTTTGACAGAGGCTGACGTATCAGCTTCTATTTGGTTAGTTTCATGCACCACAATAAAACTTCTTAGATATATAAATCCCGAGGGTAGGGTGGTTGTAGGGG
The DNA here is from genome assembly GCA_003255025.1 of Datisca glomerata. Taxonomy (NCBI): domain Eukaryota; kingdom Viridiplantae; phylum Streptophyta; class Magnoliopsida; order Cucurbitales; family Datiscaceae; genus Datisca; species Datisca glomerata. The sequence continues at coordinate 276,617 of QANY01009387.1, forward strand.
CGAAGTGGCGAAGAGAAAACCTAGTACGAGGTTGTAGAAGTCACAAAAAATTAGTAATAAAAATACTGTATGAAATTTTCAATCATAAGAATAATTTAGTTATTCTTGAGTTATGAGTAGATTATCTAGAATTAGTTCTTTTAGTAGTATTGGGTCTACAACATCTTCAATATCCGACATAATGGATGAAAAACATTTTGAATTAGCAGATGATCAAGTAGATCATAAATATTTTGAATACCTTCCAGATGATCAAGAAGATCATTCTGTATACCTTGCAAATGATCAAGTAGATCATGAGGTCCGGAATATACCCAAAATCCCCCATAAAAATATTGACTTTAAATTCTCTTCTAGATTATCCATTAATAATGATCAATATATTAGGATTCGAATAGAGCAAGAATTAAAAAATTTCAAAATTAAAAGTCTAGAACCTAAAGGAATAAGTTTCCAAGAAAGTCAGACAAACCTTAATTATAAACAATCTAATAAAATTAATTACCAATATTCTAATTCTCAAATTAGGGAGTATAGCCAGTCTATTACCCCTAGGAGTTCCTTTTCTAAATCATCTATTAATAATCAAGATTTTAGGATTAAAAATTAGAACAAGAATTAAGAAATTTGAATTCAGATACCCTGAACCAATAATAAAACTAGATTAGGAAGGTCTAAACCAACACAATGATGACCCAGTCAATCTTGATAGACGTAATAGGTTCAGAGAAAAATATAATATGGATCAAAGAAGAATCATACTTGCTGAATGGAAGGCATTAATGTAAAATTTTAGAGTTGATATGTTTTTTCTTGATTATATCGAGGATATTTACGAGAAAAATATCAAAGTAATTTCAAAATATAAATGGGTCAAGGAAGACTCCAGTGTGGTAATTGCTAGTCATCCACCACTTGAAAAAATCCTAATTAATAAAAAATATTCTCAACCTAAAAAAGAATTCATTGAACCTTTCTAAATTCATTATGAGAAAACTCTTGATGAAAAAATACTTAAAAAATTAAAAAATTTGAGAGATAATAGCTCAGAATCAGATAGCCATAGGATGGAATCCACCTATGAGCCATCCCCAATTCATGAAACTTCCAACAGTAATATTAAAGAATATTGTAGGTCAGAATCCCATGAATTGTCAAATAATATTGAGGAACCATCCATAGATTAAAAAATAAATCATCTATCAAGGTTATTGACTATGACAGTATCTCTGATTAGATGTTCATAGGTTAGAATCCACCTATGAATCTTCCACAATTAATGAATCTTCAAATATTGAAGAAACATTAAAGAATTTAAAATCTAATGACTCATCTTATTCTGGTAGGATTGATAACCAAAACAGTTGTTCAGAATTTGAAAAACTTACTAATGATAAACTTCAAGAATTGAAGGACAATAGTTCAATTCAGAAAGTCATAGGTTAGGATCAACCTATGAATCTTTCACAATTGATGAATCTTCATACGTTGCAAAGTTGAAGAAAAATTAAAATTTTTAGAAAACAGTATATGTGTGTGTGTATTCATAAAATTATATGTATATGTATATGTGTGTGTGTATAGCCCTCATTTTGCTCAAGTGAGCACCTCGCCTCTCGCCTTGGGCAATGGGGAGCCTTTGCACCTCACCTCGCCTTTCGCCGTTAACAATACAGATCCCAGCCGCACAAAATAAAATATAAAGGTACATCCTTAGATAATTTAGACATTGAAACCCATAAAGAATCAAGGAAAACCATTCTACTCCAGATGAGATTAAAATCTTCATACTTATCATCGAACTTTCTCTTATTACATTCCAACCATAAAACCCAGCATAAAGCCATAACAACACATCTCCATAACGCCCTTGTCTTCTGAAAACTTTGAACCAACTAAATCCATTGAAAACGACTCTGAAGGATTCCTAGACCTATCCAGGAAAAAAAATATTGATCAATTTTAACCGAGGTGAATACGCCATGGAACGATGAAGAAAAGGATATAAAATACATCAATGATTCCTCCTCTGAACTAAATCACAAGTATTAAATTTACCTAAAATTAACAGCCAAAAAGATAACTTAGCCTTGGAAGGTACAAAAGATTTCTAGATATGTTTATAAGGAAATGAAATACTGGAATTCGAATGGTTCGATAACTACAAGAAATAAGATTTATAAGAGAAGGTCCTAGAAGCAGAAGTATCAAATTTCCAAACTCTTTTATCAATGGTAGAATGGTGCAGATGAAAGTTAATTAAAGCCAAAAGACTCCTATAATTGTCAAAATCTCTCTGTAAAATTTCTCTTAAAGAAAGGTTCCAAGAAACCGAATCATTTGAAATGGATAAATCCCAAATATAAGCATTATGATCAAGGGAAGCATTACACAATCTCGGAAAAGCAAGTTTGAAACGAAAGAATCCCCAAAAACGAATCCTAGTACCATCACCCAATTAGAGAGAACACAATTAGACAAAGAATTTGGTTATATAGATACTCATCTAGAACTATCTAAATACTTATTTAAGTAAGCATATAAACAAGTGCTTATATCAAAGAAAACTATGTCAGCGCATTCTGTTAATCCTCAAGTAAGACGGGTGACGATTGATCTCGTTTACGGGGGAAAAGTTCTACGAGATTCTGAAATAGTCAATGTTTGTACATGTGTGAACCTGAACCTTTTTTTAGATAAAAAGGACATAAAACGTAGGAAAAGGAGTTGATGCAAGTTGATATATAGGCTTTAGGTTGCTGATTAGGAGAAAAAGATATTAGGCATAGGGTTATAAGAATTAATATCTTCTAGATGAATGATTTAGTGAATTTGAGATGCACGGGGATAAAAATTAGATATACTGCTAGATAAGATAATTTTCTAACCTAATTTTTTTTGGGTAAGTTTTCTATCCTAACTTTTACCCATCCGAACTCCAAAGTTTGTTGAAGAATTTCATTATTGGTGAATGATGTCATCTTTATCACTATTCACTATTCACTATTCACTACTAACTTGATCGTTTAAAGTTTTAATCTTTTACATAATTTATTTGTAATCTATTAAGTTTTAATATAATCTTCGTTTCTCATCAAAATAAATAAATAAATAATTTGGAGATTTTAAGTTCTTCCATAGATTGTCCATTTAGCTCTGATTCTTACTGTTGTTTGAAATTGTTTTAACCCTTCCAGCAATTTGTTTCTAGTAATCTCCTGAAGTACGTGGAAAGATGGCTTCAAGGTCGTGAAACATCATATCCTTGATTGAATTTTTATTTGGATATTTGTTGCAGGTGAAAGATTTGGAAGTGGAGCTTCAACTTATTAAACAAAATAGTAAAGAAAATATGCAGCAAGCAGTCTTAACCGAGAAGGACAAATTTATGCAAATGCAGTGGGATATGGAAGAGGCTAGAAGGAAATGCTTAGAGATGGAAGTTAAATTGGAATCTGAAAGGGTTTGCATCTTACTGCCACGAGAATTTGTTTTACTGTCATTCTTTTTAAGTTAATGAATAAAATGTATACTGTTCCAGGATGAAAAGGTGCATGCAGAGTCGGCAAAGTTATCAATTCTAGAGGAGAATAATATTTTGCGACAAGAATTGGAAGCTGCTACAGAACAGCTTGAGATACTGCGAAATAATCATGAAGAGTTTGAGCAGAAATCAAAAGCAGATGTGAAGCTTCTTGTTAAAGAAGTTAAGTCTCTTAGAAGTTCTCAGTCAGAATTGAAGCGGGAACTCAGCCAGTTGATGAAAGAAAAAATTGAAGTGGAGGTAACGTTCTTTTCTTGCAACCTTCAACTTGTATAAAAATCCCAATTTTCTGTAGTCCTAAAGTCTTATTTTAACATGTATTATCACGTTATCTAAGTTGCACTTGTGTTTTTAATTTTCTTGTTTTCTTTGTACTGTTATTGTTCACATCCCATCACTCTGATAACTATCCTCTATGATTTTCTACTTGATATAAATACTATTATTTTTTTACTTAGGCTTACACCTTGTTACGCTTTGAGGCTTATACCTTGCCTTCATAAAGGAAAATGCCTCTTTTTTCACCTTTTGCCTTTTTAAACATTTCCTGAAGTTGCTCGAGTTTTTATGTTTCTTCTTTTCTTTTTCAGTAATTGTTCGATTCTTTGTTTATTGACAAGTATATTCTCTGAATTTTGTATCTGGGAAGAACATTTCGGTTGTCCGATGTCAACATTTAGTGACTGTTATCATCAAAGTTGTCAGGATTGCGATCCTATGATTATATATGGGGTCAGCGATCCGGATCGTGTGGATAATCGTTTTTCGGTAGAATCGGTTCAAGATTGTGATTCGGATTGTTGGATCGCATGGGATCGCGATCCGGCACCGATCCCGGTGCTTAAGTAAAGTAGGCGATGTTTTCCTTGTTATTAGAAAAAAGTGTTGATGGTGGGACTTGAACCCTTGCCCTAAAAGTTACTATTTAATCACTCAACTATGTTGATGTATAAAAAATGATCGTCTTTAATATTTAATTAAACAATTGACTATTTTTATGACATTTTATTTTTTTTATGATTTACACATCTTAAAGTTATCAAAATTAGAACGAATTTCGTCACTATTATTTTATTATATTTAGAAATTAATTTTACTATTGTTATAAACTTATTAAATTGTAACTTATAAACAAACACTCTCAGGCCTAATGTATTATAAATTTATAATAATGATCTTAACATACTTAATCAATAATTATCTTTACATATTTATTTGTCTTTTATAATAATGACTATTTAACCACTAAACCAACTATGCTTATGTGTAACAAAAATGAACATATTTTATATTTAATTAAACATTTGATCATTTCTATGACATTTCAAATTACTTATTTTATGACTTACACTATTGAAATTGATATGAATTTCGTCATCACTATTTTATTATATTTAGACATTAATTTTAATATTGTTGGAAAATTATTAAATTTGAACTTGTAAATCAAATACTTTCAAACCTAATGTATTATAATAATAATCTTAACATATATAATCAATATTTAGCTTTACATATTTATTTATTTATCTTTTATAGTTTGAAACCTCTTATCTAAAGGATCATATATCTGTTTCCATGTTTTACTTAATATTATGTTATTTAAGTTTTGAGGTTAGTTTCATTTAATAGGTAGATGACTTAGTGTTATATATCGATTCTCGATCCTCGATCCTAGGTAGGATCGCGATCCTAACAACCTTAATTACCATCATAGTCGTTATGACCATCTATAATTGTAATTCATCTCAACCATGTAGACTTCAAAACTGAATAACACAAGAATTTGAAAATTTAAAATCAAATAGAGATGGATAGAAATGATGCTTTCCTTGGATTCGAAAGAACCTTCAATGTCAGAAGAAGAGACTGGACAGGGAGCATACTGTCATCGATTTGAAGAGGGAAATCAGAAGTTATTTACTAGACCGGTCCCTTGACTTCACCTCTTTTGTGTTTTCCAGAGGGTGTTTCAAAAGGAGAAGCAAAAAATGGAACAAACAAACATCTCTAACTTGAAGCTGCTGCACGAATGTGCAATTCTTTACAACCGGCTTCAAGAATGTAGTGTCAATTTCCTGGTGGAAGAGGAAGATAAGTTGATTGTGGAAACTTCATCACCATCAGATGCTATAGATCTTTTGGCAACTTCTGATAACCGAATTGGCCTACTCCTTGCTGAGGTATTTGTGAACCATTCTGCACACAGCTTTAATACACCATATACAGTAGACGGTCTTGATATTAGCGTATAGAAGCAAATTTGTATTTCAATCACATTTTGGCATTTCCTGTTGCTGACTTTTGATAGCTTACATGAACTGAGCAGGCTCAGCTCCTTGTTCAAGATGTAGAAAACGGTGATGTAGTGCCGGATACAGCCGATTCAAATTTCATTCATCAAAAGGCTGACAATTCAATGAGGAAGATGCTAACAGATGTTTTCGTGGACAATGCCAAATTGAGGATGCAGATAAACTCAGTGATGCGTTGTGCTCTGAACGTAAATGTCCAGTCCGAGAAGGACGAGGAGGAAGAAGTGGCTCCTGTGAGGAAAACTGTTCTGAGCAAGTTCTTAGAAAGATGACATGGAGTGTACTATTATTATGTATATTAAAGATTCTCTGTAATGACAATTAAAAACCTTTCCTCGAGTACAAATGCACATAAAATTACCAGTAGTATTTGGTCTACACTACAACACAGAACTTAGCATCTTGTTCCTCTCAAATAAGAGAATGGTCACTTTACAGGTCAGGTTCAATCCCATTCTTTCATGTGCCTCAAAATTTTACTTTATCAAGCGAAGCAACCATTACCATGGACCAAAAAAAACCATTACCATGGAACACGTTGTTCCTTTGCCAACCCCGACTAATTCCACAAGCCTGTTATCGGGCTTTACGGCCCCCCAATGTTTAATTAGCCCATGCTAATCACAAATTCCCATGCTAATAACGTAAATTTTCAGTGAACAGTGGATGCAATCTGAACTAGTGACCATGGTTATGGCCATCCACTAGCTCAATTAATACTCCGTTATGTTACCTGGCTGAGTAGGATTATAATCATGCAGACTCAAATTTTGGTATTTCTATTCTCTCTTATAGGGATTTTGGCCTACCCTCAACCTTGTCCTTTTCTTCAGTTTAGAGCTGGAAATTAACATGAACTTCTGAGATCACATTTCGGAAACACGACTTGATTCTTATTAATTCAATGAAAAACCAAAACCAAAGAGGAACTCTATAGGTATAATTTATAAACAAGTAAACAGAAAATACAGAAAATTTCCATTAAATGTAACTATGGCTGATATATTCTTACAGGATTGATAGTTACCATCTCCTCGTATTAGTAAAACTGAAGACACAAACAGCCTCAATCAACATACACTTGACACACTAAGACACTTTTTCTTTGGTTGGTGACAAACTAAGACACTTAAGAATAAGGAAATGAAGACAGTAATCCACCATGATTCTTTCTTCCTCTTTTACGGAATGCTATTACCTCATTGTTAAAAGACATCAGGATGGAAACGTCCAGGAATAGAATTTCTTTGCTGAGCTTGCTTCAAATGAATTGTCAGGGCATAGTTATTCACCTGTAAGAAAAACCTCATGAAATTGCTATCATTATACATACGAGGATTGAGTTTCGAACATTTAAAACTACAATTTGTTCTATAAATTTTGTACATTTCCCTCCTTAAATTTGGGAAAGCTTTTAATCTTACCTCCAATGTCCTCAACTGCTCCTGGTATTGAAACACCAACTGCTTCATATGCTGCAACTCTTGGTTCCTATCATCGTATTCCTTTTGCCGTTCATGTTGAATAGCGACAGCTCGTTTTAAAATTGTGTTTTCCCGAAGCAGTACTTCAATCTGTTCATTCAGATGCATATTTTCCTGAAAATTGAAAAGCTGCATCAATGGAAAGCCAAGAAAATAAGATCACACTGATCACTGTTACTGATGCCAACCTCTTAAAGGGCATCAACATAAGCTTGCATCTCAAAATAGCTAAGTGTATGGACTTAAATGCGAGCTACTTCATTCCATAGGCCCAAAAGCTTATTCATTCATTAAAGAATACAGAAGAAAACAAGAGAAAAGTTTATTAAACAAATAGAGGTGCAGCTAACAAGGGGATATAGTGAGTTCAATTAGCATGATCCCAAGGATAATACCTTGTTTGAAGTTGCTGCCTCAACACCATCATTTGCACTTATAGATTTCTCTAACGTTTCTAGTGCTCTTGCGGCACGGATTCTGGCGTCATCCACACTGGTAGCACTCATCATTTCCCCTACAAACAAGTTAATCCATTCTCCTCCGTTTATAGGAAAGCTATTTGGTTGTGCTGGATTCTCAGAAGCACGAGCATCTCCAGATTCTCCACCATTAACCAATGTATCTAATCATTATTGCAGTTATCTGTAAGCGCCCTGATCTTTTACAGAATAAACACTACTAAAGAAATCGATAAACACAGCGTAGAGTTATCTCACAATGATAAACTTCAAGAAAAGAATCTCAAAGGAGTAACACTTAGAAAGAATGTACTACAGCATAAACATTCATCACTTTATCACACAAAGTTCATTGCGAGTTTACAACATAGATTGCTGCTCATGTTGTCTTAACATTAATTTGCATCATGTACTGCTATTTTAACTGTTCTCCGATTTTGCTTCCGAATCCTGGCCGTTCATGGTCGTTACTAGCTTCAAAATAATTCACTTGAAGTTTTCGGAGTACAATATGGTAATCAAAGAAATCAATGAAGTGGAAGTTCGGTTATCAGAGTAGAGAGAAGAAACAGAGACAAGGATGCAAAATTTACTAATCTACTCTACAATTCCCACAGATAAATTGAGCTCGAACCTGTATATACATTTTCCTCAAGTTCTTTAGCAGAAACTAAATTCTTCGCGGTGGAATCAGATTGAAGCTCATTCAGGCTTTTAATAGCAGCATCAAAGTCATTTCCACATTCTTCCAGAGCTCCCTCAAGAAGCTGAAAGTAAACTCGTCACAAAACGAATACATGTTACGTCAATTGCAGAAACTATAGCTACTTCCAATATAAGAAATGCCAACAAAAGTTATATGTCAGCATTATACAGTGAGGGAGAGGGAGAGAGACCTCAACATCCATGTGAGGAAACACTGAGCGAAGCTGATCGATTAGAGAAAGCGGAGAGAGCCTGATAGGAGAAGTAGAAGAAGAGCAGCAAAGCCGCTTGGGGATTGGAGATGACGGTGAAGGTATGTCCTCGAAGAAGGATCTCTTGGTTCCGCACACTGCAGCAGACATTGTTCACAGAATTCTTCGTTGTCTCTAAAAATCCTAATATCCTAATACTAAATCTTATTCTAATCTAATCCTTAGTTACCAAAGAAAAACACACAAAAACCCGATTGATTTGAATCCTACAATTCACGAACACCCTTATGTCAGGTTTAGGGTTACTGGATTTAATATAGCGTCGCCTCGAGGTACAAAGAGAAAGTTCGTGTCTTTTCTCTGTTCTTCGGGCTAAATGCCTTTTGATCTGTCTCCTTTCAGTGAGGTTTTTAAAATTACGTGGACAGTACGAAAAGCAGAAGATCGGTGCTATTTTAATATTGAAAACTCACTTTTTTTCTTTTATATCCGTGTATGTTTTGTATAATTTTTTTAAAAAAATTATCAAGATCTCTAAACTTTGAGTGATTAGTAAAGTGACCCCCTAAATGTTTTTTGACATTTTAAATACCTAAACTTTAATAAAATATTTTTAAGCCCCCTCCATCCAATTTTCCATCTACTCCCTTAGGTTAGAATACCCTTAAATCTCTCAACCTTCCATCCTCTTCGTGCTCACCCAACCTCTATAATCGCCCAAGCAGTCATCATCTACTACCGTCTCAGCTTATAATCGAGCGGTAGGAAGCCCGTATTTACACTCAATAATCGTGTGATAGGAAGCATCAACTGAAGAAGCCTCGCGTGACATGAGAATGAGTTACTGACCAAACCGAAAGAAAATTATGTGCTTCAGGTTATATTGATTTTACTTTTCTTCAATTATTTTGTTAAGAGCTCTTTGATCAGTGGCTAAAACAACCCTCACTCACCAAATTTAGGGGTGGTTGGTTCGTTGGTGATAAATAAAATTTTAACCTGACACCTCCAACATTATTAAGCATGAGACAATGTGTAAGAAATTCACTGGATTTGTCTCTAGCTTGAGACAATCTGTAAAAAAGGAAAAAAAGTACCAGGCCCTTAATGTCTTGACAAGTTCAAACTAAAGGATAAGAATTTTTCAAAGTTCACTTGTATATTTTATATTGATGGAGTATTTGGATCTAAATTTTGCTTCATTTAAACAATTTGTTCACAATTATTCATAATCTTAATCAATTGTATTGTATTCTTAATCATTTTGGTATTGTGTAGTGATAGATGTTACTACCGTGGAATTACACCATGGAAGCGTGCTGGAAAAGTTCCCTATATTCAGCTACATAGGAGGTGGGGTAAATGTTTTTGAATGCATAATCCTAGACAAAGTGTCAGCTATAGTATATGAATCAATGGTTAAAGAAGAACTAGGTTACACAAATTTGGTATGTGTATGGTACAAGTTCACGGGAAATAAATGCAGGAGTTAATGCCATTAAGATCAGATAGTGATGCACGTAAGCTAATGTTTGAATTAGGCATTGTCAAAATATGAAGATAGTGATGAGATGGGTAGCTTAAGTAGCTCATCTGATGATGAAAATGGACCAAAGTTTCTAGAATTTCATGGAGAGATAGACATGCATAAACCTATTGACCTGGAAGTTTGGCTGCTATTTAGCATACATGTTATCTTTAGGCAAGCACTTAAACTTTAAGCCATCCAAAATGGGTTCCACTTTAAGTATATAAATAATGAGAAGAGTAGAATTACTGCAGAGTGTAAAAAATGTGTGGCTGGAGAATACATGCCTCTCATCATGCTAAACTTGGATCTTTTCAAATCAAAACTTTTCAGCCATTACACACCAATTGCAGCAGACATAGGGCAAACACCAGAATCACATCTACTTGGCTAGCTGAGAAATTTTAGGTGAAGTTTAGGGATTCTCCCACTTGGGAAATAATTGCATTTAGGGAAGAGATTAAGAGAGATTACCCAGTTTCAATCTCTTTAGATAAGTGTTATAGAGCAAAGAAAAGGTTTTGAAATTGATTGAAGGTTCACAACAGGCACAATATGCTCAACTTTCAGACTATTGTACAGCCATTAAAAAGTGGAATCATGGATCCTCAACTTATGTGAAGGCTGAAAATAATATGTTTCAAAGATTTTAAATTAGCCTATATGCATGCAAAAAAGGATTTATTTATTGATGGATGTAAGCCTATTATTTTCATCGATGGTTGTCATTTGAAAGACCTTTTTCGGTGGTCAATTGTTGGAAGCCACCAATATTGATAATGATAACACATTTCCTATTGTATATGCCGCAGCGGAGGCACAAATAAAATATTCATGGAGTTGGTTTCTAAAGGCATTGCTGGAAGATTTTGGTAATCTAAACATAATGTGATGGACATTTATGTCCGATCAACAAAAGGGTTTGTGCGAGTCCTTCAAAGAGTTGTTGCCAAATGCTTGTCATCGGTATTGTGTTAGACATTTGTATGCCAACTTTAAAAAGTTGTATCAAGGAAAGACATTCAAGGTTTGATGTGGAGTGTTGCTAGGTCCACAACACAACATCAATTTAAGAGAATTATGAATCAAATCGAAAAGCTTGATGCAAGTTCTTTTAGCTGGCTATCCAAGTTGGATTTTAGTTGTTGGTCTAGGCATTCATTTTGTCTATTTGTGAATCGTGATACATTAATCAATAATGAAGTTGAATGTTTCAGTAGCTACATACTTGAGAGTAGAGATAAGTTGATCATCACCATGATGGGGATCATTAGAAGGCTTTAAATACTACAAAAAAGTCATCTTTAACGATGAAACTTTTGGCGACGAAACATTTTCCGTCTCCAAAAGATGCTTTTAGCGACAAAATTATAATTTGGTGGCCAAAAGTCATATTTTTTGCGACGAAATTTATTCTCGTCGCCAAAAGACTAACCCGCCCAAAAAATGAAATCCGCGCCAAAGTATTGAGGTATTTTGCCAACAAAATTTAAGTTTCATTGGTAAAAATTTTATTTTTATAGACAAATTTAAATTATTGTTGGTAAAAACGTATTTCTTTAGGTCTTTTACTAACGAAAGAAAATTTCGTCGAGAAAGGATGAGGTTTTAGCGACGAATATTTTTTTTCATCACTAAAAGTTATTTTATTTTGTTAAAATGACATAGTTTTACCAAGGTATCCAGCTCATAAACAAAAATAAAAGAGGAAAGAAAACCTTCTCATTCCCACAGCTATTCACCCCGCGACAAAGTCGTTCCTCCTCCCCCGCGTGACAGAGAGCTGTTCTTCCTCCCTCGCGCGGCAGAGAGCCATTCCTCCTCCTCTGTGTGATAGAGAGCCGTTCCTTCTCCCCTGCGCGACAGAGAGCCATTCCTCCTCCCCTAGTGATAGAGAGTTATTCCTCCTCCCCTGCGCGACGGAGCTCCTCCATTTGTCACTGATTGTCACCGAGCTCTCCGTCGTATTCGTCCGTGTAGGTAAGCAAACCTCATTCTCTCTGTCACTCGGGGTTGCTCTGTTTGTCACCGAGCTCTTCATGTTTTTCTTTTATCTGCCAAGGACCCTTATTTCTATGTTCTATAATTCTAGGCGTACGTAATTATGTGTATTATTGTGGGAAATAATTGTTTGTTCTGGAAAGGGATATAGATGAGGTGCATATATTTTACTATTTTGTTGAATCTGAGAAGACCCATTTGATGATTATCTTATGCTTTGGTTAATTGATTGGCCCTAGTTGTTCTGCGTTATCTGCTATTGCCTAAAAAATTGATACTTTTTTCATTTTCTTATGAAAGTCCATCAATTTGATGACTTGCGGGGAGCCTAAGTTCCTGTTGGAAGGCCTGTGATAGGTTCACGAGTGAAGTCTTAATGGAGGATTAGTTTGGCATGTCATATAGTTCTACTTGATATGTATTTTAGGTGTTGACTATATTTGAAAGTTGATTTCGATGAATTTGAAAGGTTCAAAGAATTTGTTCTTTATCTATGTAATAAACTTCATTCATATCTACTTATTTAGTCTATATTGAAACCAAACAGCCAAAAATGAAATCTTTCACAAACTTTTTTTCTCTTTCTCTTATCCTTTTCGAGATTCAAACATAGTTTTAAGGTGTGTTTGTGAGTATATTCATCTAAAAACATTTTCATTCAATTAAATTATCACTAACTTATTCAATAGTTACTTTATCTATGTTTGTTTGAAGCACTTATATATATTTTGAACAATGTATTGGTTTATGTTTTACAAATATTTTATAAAACACTTGAATAGTTTTTCTTTGAGTGCTTTTGAACTGTCAAAAGACATGCCAAACTAAAACATTTATAATAGAAATAGATGTAAGTTAAAATACTACTTTTTAGTGCATGAAAATTCTACTAAGTACTTTCAAACTTTGTCTTAATGATTTATGTGATTTTAGTTGTTAATGCAGCATCTAAATCACTTTTCTAATTATATTTTACATGAATACATAAAATTCTTAAAGAAAGGAATGCTTTTCCCATTAATCAAAAGACTAAACTAGAAGGGCTTCTAGGACATCGAGTTGGTGGGATTGATAAATATGCGAAGCAGAGACCATTTGCCCTCTTGGTGGTGAATTATGTACAAAAATTGGTCTTGAAATCAGCAAATGGAGGATTCATTTTCATCATTTTTCTTGGGGTGAGGTAGAGGACAATTGGTTGGTCACAATAATATTAGTTTTGGTGAAGTTAATGCTTAAGGTCCTATAACATCCCTAAAAGCAACAATTGAATCTCTATTGTTGCATAGCAAAACTAATACACCAACATCATACACTCATCACGATCTTTTCTTTTTATTCCCCTTTTTTTTATTTTTTTTATATAAACTAATATACCTCCTCTTAAGTTTGATGTGTTATTTTATCATTATTATGTCCATTTCCATCAAGGGTAACTGTTTTCGGACAAGTATAAAGTAATTAACTAGAGTTTAATAATAAAACTATAACCTAATGTTAACATAGCTACACAATGAGTTGGCAAGATGACATCATAAGTGTATTGAGAAATATAAAGAATATAAATTTATCATAATTTGGAAGGTATAATTACTATTCTACATCTTACATATGTTGTCTGACTCATATACAATAACTAGCTACCGTGGTATACAAAACATTGCTCATAAAAGGTTGTCTAGATTATGTTCTTGGTCCAACCATTGTGAAGAAAAAAAAGTAGGAATGGTGCCCGAGGGAGTTCTTAGACAAAACCCGAAATCCATAGTGTATTATAGTTACACATCCTTATAGCCCATCATACAAGCCATCAAGATGTACCAAATGGGCTCAGACTCTCGGCCAACCCAATTTCTCCTTTTTTATGATACATTTTCATGGACGAAGAATAGTAGTTATTAATTGTTTGGGTAAAGACAGTTGGACAAAATGACACCTGAAAAAGAAACTAACTTTTTATAGCTAATGTGAGAGAATTACAATAGATACTACACAAAACACACCAACAACGACACCTCACTCATACACACTATCACTCTACTTACATACACAACATCACAAACACACAATTACTAATCACACACTTTGTTTGCCTCTTTTTGCTCCACACACACTAGGAGCATGGCTCATATTTATAGCCTTCTTAGGTCGACAATTTCACTGACTCTAATAGGTTCTAGAAGCTTAATTGTTTTTACATGTATTGGATACTTGCAAGTAGAAAATCCTAGAGAAATGTTTATAGGGAAGTTTTTTCTAGAGAGGTGTTGACCTTTCTCTAAACTCCTTCTCAACACCTACTTAAATAGTTAAGGACCCCATGTGTTTTCTACTACTTTTATGACTTTGTATATTTCAGAAACTCTTATTTTGGGAGAAGCTCATAATAGTATAGATGTTCTATTTCAATATTTTGACATATTTTATTTTGTTATCTCAATCTTTTGTCTGTAATTTCTGAACCAATTGGTAAGTGATTTCAAATTGTCAAATCTTAATTTTTAATGTCATTGTAATAGGCTTCTATGCTAACTTGCTCCTAGACATTTAAATAGTTTCTTCGAATAGTTTTTCTAAATAGTATTTAAATTTACAGAGTGACAAAAGAGGACAAGAGTTGGATAAAAAAATTTAATAGATTGTCCAAGGAGTAGATTGATGGTATTTCACAATTTATTAGGGTGGCTAGTACTTATGTCAACCAAGTGGGAAAAACCCGTTGTCCATGTAAAAGTTGTCTTAAAGACAATTGTCTTTAAAAGAAGTTAAAATGAATATCTTCCAATATGGAATGGCAATAAGCTACCAAAATTGGGTGTTTCATGGTGAAGAGGTCATGCGAAGATCTCCTCATGTTGGTGGTGGTGGTGGTAATGATGGTGGTGGTGGTGGTGACGATCATGATGATGATGGAAATGTTAGGTAACATGTTGGGTTCTAGTGGGATGGAAATGAATGATGAACTAGTTGGAGATAATAATATTGGTCGAACTAATCTAAATGAAGAGGGAATAGACAATTTTGGTGATTTGTTTAATGAAGCTGAACAAGAATTGTATCCCGGTTGTCGAAAGTTTTCTTCACTAACTTTTCTTGTGCAATTGATGCATGTCAAAGTGCTCAATCGTTGGAGCAATAAGTCATTTGATCAATTGCTTGAAATTTTAAATGATTCTCATCAACATGGTGCAAAAATTCCAACATCATTCTATGAAACGAAAAATAAATTGCCAGAACTAGGGTTGGGATATGACACAATTCATAGTTATAAATATGATTGTGTCCTATTCTGGAAAGAAAATGAAGGAAACGATAAATGTCCATAATGTATTGAACTAAGGTTTAAAATAGATGATGGGAAGGGTAAGAAAGTTCCACAGGAGGTTTTGCATCACTTTCCTATTATACCTAGACTCAAGAAATTGTTCAAGTCTAAATACACGTCATCTGATATGATGGCACAAGGAGAAACGTGTTAACGTTGAAGGTGTTTTGAGATATCCTGCCGATTCAGAAGGGTGGAAAGAATCTGATAAGCAATATAGTTAGTTTATAGAAGATCAAACAGATTTAATCCTTTCAAAAATATGAGCAACTTATATAGCATGTGGCATGTCATATTAGTACCTTATAACCTTCCCCCTTGGAAGTGTATGAAAGAACCATTCTTCATGATGTCGTTACTAATCTCTAGTCCAAAGTCGCCTGGTAGAGAAATTGATGTGTATTTACGACCATTGATGGATGAGTTAAAACAACTAAGGAAGGGCGTACAAACATTTGATGTAATATCTGGACAAAATTTTTCTATGCATGATGCTGTTTTATGGACAATAAATGACTTTCAACTTATGGAGATTTGTCTGGTTGGAGCACAAAGGGATTTTAGCTTGTCCTGTTTGCAATGAAGATACATCTTCGTTGAGGTTACGAAGTAAAATATGTTACATGGGACATCGACGATATTTACCTAGTGATCATATATGGTGAATGAGTAAATTACATGATGGCAAACAAGAATTTTGTGATGCACCAAAAACGTTGACGGGGGATGATACATTGAGGCAATTTAGAAAGTTTGGAAAAAAAACCCAAGTAGGTTAGACAAAAAAAAGAAAGCGTGCTTTAGATGGACTTAATTGGACCAAAAGAAGTATGTTTTTTCAACTCTCATACTGGTCTAAGTTGAAAATTAGACACAAGTTAGATGTCATGAGAAAAATACTTATGATAATATATTAAGGACATTGTTGAACATAGAAGGTAAAACAAAGGACACTGAGAAAGCTCGGTTGGATTTGGCCAACATGAAGATAAGAAAAGAACTGCACCTACAACAAAAAAAGGAAAAAATATTTAAACCCACATGTGTGTTTCACATTAACAATTGAGGAGAAAAGAAAGTTCTGTAGATTTTTAAAGTCAATAAAGTTTCCAGATGATTTCGCAGTAAATATATCAAGATGTGTCAACGAAAATGAGAGGAAAATATTAGGAGTGAAAAGTCATGATTGTCATGTTTTACTACAAAGACTTCTACCAGTTGAAATTTGTGGTTTTCTACATAAGGTTGTGTGCACTACTTTGGTTGAGTTATCTAACTACTTCAAAGAATTGTGCTCAAAGACATTAAACTCGAAGGACTTAGACCTTCTTGGAGAGGGAATAATTTTGATTCTGTGTCAGTTAGAAAGGATCTTTCCCCAACTTTATTTGATGTTATGGTACACTTGGCAATCCATTTACAACAAGAAGCAAAGTTGTGTGGTCTGGTTGGCTATAGTTGGATGTACCCAATAGAAAGGTACGTTTCAACTTATTTTCACTTATTCATTAATTATATTGTACGTGAAAATGTATTTTTTTTGTTATATGACAGGAGTTTACGTACACTCAAACAATATGTTAGAAATAAAGCTTGACTTGAGGGTTCAATTATAGAAGCATACATTATTAAGGAGTTGTTGACATTTTGTTCATTGTTCCTCCGAGGCGTTGAAAACAAATTCACGCGAATGAAAGGAATGACGATGACTTAATTGACAACCTAATGAGGGATCAATAACAGACTTCACTCAACGAGCTCGCCCAATTGGTGGTACAAAAATGATTCAATTTCCTACAAAAGAGTTAGATATCGCTTAATGGTATGTGGTGAATAATTGTATTGAGATACAACCTTTCATGGTGTAAGTAAATCAATAACGCGGTTAAATTTATTCTTATGATGGATGTTTTTATTGTCACAATCTTTAAAATTATATGAATACAACGTGCAGAGAACACATGACCGAATTAGGGAGGAGAAGTTGAGATAACTTAATTGCACGACATAGAAATCAATTTCCCGAATGGTTTAGGACCCGAGTAAGTGGTTGTGTATATATTTAGTAGTAACTTTCAATGGGAAGTATTAAATTAACTATTTCTCGTGTTATTTTAATCAGATGATGGCGTTGTGTTGTCAGGGGTCATTAGAAGCCACATATGATTTAATTGCTTTTGCATGTGGTTCGGATAATCGGGTTTGGTCATACTCTGATTGTATTGTCAATGGTGTTTGATATCACAATATAGACTATGATGCTCACCGAATAACCTAAAATAGTGGATAATAGTTCCAGGAGGACATGATGGTGAAGGGATTGAGTTTTTCGGTATATTAAGAGAAATGATTGAGATGCTATACATACGAAAAAGAAGAGTTTTGTTGTTTAAATGTGACTGGTTTGGCACAAATGTAAAAAGAAGTAGAGCGAAGATAGATTTTGGTTTCACTTGCGTAAATGTCATCCAAACCTAGTACGAAGCTAAGCCTTTTATACTTACATCTCAAGCACAACAAGTTTTTTTTGTTGATGACTATAAATTCGGGGCTAATTGGAAGGTGGTGCAAAAGATTCAACATAGACATTTATGGGATGTTCCTGAGATAGACAAAACGTAGATCCTATTGAAATAACTTTGCAATCTATTGACCTAGACGTGTCAGAAATAGTACAATTTCATAGACATGATGTGGAACCTATTGAAATAGATGCAAATGTTGGAGTCAAAGATACTAATATTGAGGATATTGATTTTATTGACGATGAGGATAATCGAGACGACACTTTAGTTAATTATGATGATGATTCAAAAGATATTATATAAAGTGATGATGATACAGATTGTGAATCTTAAAGTAACGGTAAAGATCTTAGTATTTTCATTAAAACTATAAGTTATTTTTATTGCGACGATGATTTTATTTATGCAAGTTATTATGTCTCGTGGAAGCAATCCTCGTCTTCCACTGTTGGATCCTCAAACAAGTACTGATGAAGATGTTCCTCAAACAAGTTTGCACTACTAATTTTTTTCTTATTAATTTCAAATTATGATGGTTACTTATAGTTTATTTTTGTTGTAGATGATGCTTCATTGTCGAGGAGGAGAGTTTGCAAGCCGACAAGAGGCTTTGAGCTAGAGAAGCTAGTGAAGGCCATGGGAAGATTACCCATCTTTGTTATTCCCCCAACTAAAAAACCAGTTGGTCTATGGGCATGCAAATTTAATACAGAGATTGGTGTCATCGTACGACAATTCATACCTCTCTAATATAATGGTTGGAGCAAAGTGCCTGTAGACTTCTTGATGCTTATAATTGAACGATTGCTGGTAAATATGATATTATTTGTTGTTTTCTTTCCTATACGACTAAAATAGTTAAAACTTGTTTTGTTTGTAGGTCTTCTTTATCTTCGACAAGAATGATAAAACGCTGAAGTCTGAAGCAGCAAGAGCATATAGAGATCACAAATACACGATGCATGCACATTTCTTGCAGTTTCATGATCCTGTGATAGCACGACAAAATCCATTTGAGGGGACATCCCAAGATGATTGGGATTGGTTGTGCACACTTTGGGAGGATGAAAAGTTTGTGATTTTGATGCTAAGAACTTATGTCATGCTAAGAACTTATTTGATTATTTAAATTCTTAAACTCATAAATTACAGGCGTGCTTTATCACCAATGCTAAAAACCATAAAACATTTCCATATAATCATAATGGAGGAAATCTATCATTTCTCGACTACCAATATCGTCAAGTGAGAGAAAAATTTGTTTTTACTTTGGTTTAATAATGTATAGTATTATGACTAATGTCTCAAATCTTACTGCATTTGGATAGGAAGTTGCAAATGGGAAAGCTCCTAGTCGTGTTCATGTTCACGACATGTATTTCACGACTTGTAAAGGTTGGCAGAATGATGAGGCTCGAGAAAGATATGTAAGTAATTAGACTAATATGTTCTAAATTTGTTATATTCTCTTTGTGTTGTATGTTTAGAATTTGTGTAATTGGTTATTAGATGAAATAAGTACGGCAGTGGATATTTTTCTGGTGAATTTCCTTTATAATGAAGTTAAGTTCAATAATATTGAGCGTTAAATTTTTTTGTCTAATTATACTGAATTTGTGGTTTTCTGGTGAATTTCCTTGGGTGAACTTCCTGGATGAAACATAGATTGAAGTATGAAAAATTGGGTGTTTCTTTATGTATATCAATATTTGGGCTGCTGTTGTGTTAGATTAGAGTTTTCTTGCAGGGAAATCGTATCAAATTGGTATCGCGATGTTTGGTTACTTGAATTGTATCAATAATGGATTTTTTTCCTATTTAGAAAAGGTAACTTATAATATTTTGATTATGTCATTAGAACATTTTTATATGGCTCTTTTTTCTCTGAATATACTGAATTTGTGGGTTTTCTAGTGAGTTTCCTTGAGGTGGTCCCCTCAAACTTAATTGGGTGAATTTTCTGGATGAAACATAGATTAAAGTATGAAAAGTTGGGTGTTTCTCTCTATTTATCAATATTTGGGTTGTTGTTTGTTAGATTAGAGTTTTCTTGCAGGGAAATCATATCAAATTGGTATCACAATGTTTGGTTACTTGGATTGTATCAATAATATATTTTTTTCCTATTTAGAAAAAGTAACTTCTAATATTTTGATTATGTCATTAGAACTTTTTTATATGGATATTGCTTCTGATATGTGTTCCCTTATTCTAATATGAGTATTATGTAGTGTTATTAATTTGAAAATATTTTCTCCTGATGAAGAAATATTGCCTCAAATTGTGCAGTGATAGACCTTCCTTTTTTATCCTTTTTCCTAGAGAAATCTTTAGCTTGAAACTCATCTCTCTTTTTCTCTATTCACTTTTAATAGTTGTTATTTTCATTTGAAATCATCTTTGAAAAGTTGTTTGCACTACTGACTGCACAGCATTGTGGGATTTTTTTTAATTGCACCTAATAGAGTTAGAAAGAGTAGTTTGATCATTTTTGGTGTGTTATTAGGATCAATTTCCTTTATATTATATTTCTCACACACACACATGTGATAAGTTGAGTTTTTTGTAGTGAAAAATGAGGATGCTTTCCTTTATTTTAAAAAGAATATTCCAATGGGATTTTTAGTCATTAGTCATGATAGACAGATACTAAACAAAATTTGCATACCGTAGTTATCAAATCAGAAGTCCTCCAAACTACTGTTCACTATGCAGTATGTGTTATTTCTTATGGAGTTTTAAGTGCTCAATGCCTTGTTATCCATTTACTTGACATAACGTAAAATAAACTAATGAATTAAACAGAAAATGTTTTCCCAAGTTTTAAATCAATTCATAAACTGAAAACATAAATTACTTTAATTCAGCTGGTTATGATAGTCTCTCACTCATGCTACTCGCCATCACCATCTGCATCATAAACAACTGTAGGGGTGAGTATTTTATAATACCCAGTAAGCAAACTCACATAATAACATGCATCCACATGTCATAAATGCAATCATGACATAACATAACTGAATTTGACATATATCATAAATGAAATAAAGTAACGTACTTGATCATGACATGGTTTAACATAGCACGTAGATAGCACGTGCCTCAAACAGAGTCATATAACAAATTTATTCATATCTTGTCTTGGCATATCCCCTAGTTAACACCCTAATCATAACTGATCACATGTTAACTGAAACACATAATGATGAATTGGACGACGAAACAGATGGCACACATTGGGCGACAGAACATATGGCACTCAAAGGTGATGGAAAACGTGAACAGATGGCACATCATGAATGACGAAAAATATTTACAGATGACACCCAATGACTTACAAGAGAACTATATGGTAAGTGATTTAAAAACGAAGAAGGAGAGTATAAAAAAAACGCAGACTCAAAATCCAAATTCAAACAAGCAAAAGACTCCAAATCGACGAGAAAAGAAAAGAACATCATTGCTTAGTAGTCGTTTCACACACATGTGAAATAATTGTCGTGGACGGTATGCCAAATATGTTGATTGTCGTGGCGCATGTGCGAGGGAAGCATGTGGAGTGTGATCATTTAAAAAATTAAATTTTTAATAAAGATCAAATCTCTTAATAAAACAGAACTTGCGCGACGCTATGATAATCAAATAAAAACTTTTTATTGAAAACTCTTATTCAATCAGTCAGGATCCATTATATATTTATGCATTAAATCTACAACATATAATGTTAGGAATTATATACCTCTTGCAGTCTATATCAAGCATCCTTGCTAAATCGTTCCAACGATCAGTAGACTCCGAGATCCATACCAAGATCCACACTAGGACATGTGTGTGCACGTGAAATATTACAAGACATTTTTCTGTCTCTAGATCTACCCAACACATAAGATCTAAGGATTTACTGAGAAAAACTTTAGTGAATCGATTCTCTAAAAGAACGCGATGATTATTATTTTATAGATTTGATTAAGTTTTAATCGTAGAAAAAAATACTCTGACACAAACTATATTCTCTATTCAATTCTTGATGAATTAATGAACTCATTCATCAATTGAGGCCATTAGAATAATATATGTATTTTTTTTAGATAATGGCGTATAAGATATTTATGGATAATTAAAAATTAGTATTTAATATTAAATTGCTCAATACAGTGGGATCCACTGTATAATGGTGCACAATAGCAGTGTCACACCGTATTGCAGTTAGCGTAAACCATCACAGTGCCTCATGGCATTGTGTGTTATGCCACACTGCAGTGCCTTGTAGCAACGCAGTGTTGCACGCCTATTGTTGTAGTGCTACGTGGCAATACAATAGTCCGTGGTGATCTATGATTCTCGATCATTGATCGACATGTGACAATTATTGTAAATTAAATATTTATTTTAAGAAGATAAATATCTAAATATCAGTTAATTTAAAATTAATATATCTGATTATCCCTATCAATTAAATTATCTGTTATTTCACAAAAAATAAATTTAGTTGATTTAAAAATTATTATCTTATAATGGTTTAATTATTTAATTTCAGAATTGGAAAAATAATCGATAATTATTTTTATATATAATTTTCAAATAATTAACTCTTAATTAATTATTCACACATAATTATCTCATAATTATGTACTTGTCCTAGAATAAAAACTAATTTTCAAGGCAGTTCTTTTCTCATATCTTGAAATATTCACACTCTAGACTGCGTAGTATAGAAGAGACTTGGAGACCATTGGTCTATAATCCTAAGCTCTAATAAACCAAATTATTAATTAAATTCTTTAATTAAATAATCTTATTTTAGTAATTCCATTATTACTCCACTATAAATATAGAACTGAACTCTCAGTAATTATAAAATGTATTTACAAAGTATTCTCATATAATCCACTAATATAATCATTTCATGTAGTTATGTTCTCCAATTATTGGTTCGTAAATTAAAATTTGTCAAACTTACCGTTTTACCCCTCTAAATAACTTTTGATCCTTAACTACCGTCAATCCACTAGTGAATAGCTAATTTAGAATCTTATTATAAATTTGAGCTCAATAACCATTCAGTTATAGAATTAACACTTAAAAGAACCAATATGCGATCTATTAGGAAAGCTTGGATTCTAAATCTTACAAGATCATGTTCCCAGCCATCCACATCATTGAATCTCCAAAAAAAAGTTGCTAGCCTATTTTACAAACAAAGCTTAACGAGTGAATCAAAAGATCCAGTAGACATACATAAGAGTTCATGACTTCTCATGATTCAGACTGAACTACATATGATCATCGAATTGATGTGTATCAAATCTTTATGACAAACAGCACGTTGATAAATATATTAATTCACATCGGTCAAGTCATATATAATCTCATTATATAAAGTATCTCCTCTAAGATGTCTATATCCATCAATGATCCGGATCTAGATCACACGCATTCATAATGCTTAATGAACTGTACTAGCATCCTCATACTTTAATATGTTGTTGACAATTTTATTTAATATCTATGATTTTAATTCTCTCTACTAATACAGTGTCATAGTCTCATTGACTTTTCAGATATTTATATAAACTATTCAAGAATAATTTAAAAGAACTATTATAAGAAAAATGCAGTGCTCATTAAATTTCATATCAAAATGTCAATACACATGTTTTGAGGGCATAACCTCCAACAATCTCCCACTTCCTTAAAGCAAATGTGGCATTTCTCTCAATCTCATGTTACGCACGTGACCCTCAAATGACTTCGCAGGAAGTGTCTTTGTAAAAGTATCAGCCAGGTTCTGCTCTGACGCTATCTTCATAATAATCGCATCCCCTTGATGCACGATCTTTCTTATAAGATGATATTTCATTTCTATGTGCTTGCCCCTCTCGTGTCTCCTCAGTTCTTTGTAATTCGTTACCTCCCTACTGTTGTCATAGTACAAGATCAGTGGTTTATCCATATTTGTAACTACTTTTAAATCAGTATAGAAATTTCTGAGCCATACGACTTTTTACACAACTTCACAAGCCGCTATATATTCAGTTTTCATAGTGGAATCTATAATGTTGGATTGTTTAATACTTCTCCAAACTATAGATCCTCCACCTAGGGTGAATATTGATCCAGACGTCGACTTTCAATGATCTTTGGTTGATTGAAAATCAAAATCAATATATTTAGTGGGGTTAAGGTCTCCACCTGAATAAAAAAGCATATAGTTTCTCATTCTCCTAAGATACTTGAGAATGTGCTTTACTACAATCTAGTGTTTCAAACCTAGATTCGATTGATAATGACTGACAATTTTCACTGTCTGGTCTCGTACATAACATGGCATACATAAGACTACCAACAATTATTCTTTGGAGAGGAAAATTCCATGTCTGGTCGGTAGTTGACCACTCTTGGAATTCTCCATTGATAATCTGAGAAAGTGCCAAGAGCTTGTTCTTTCTATCCCTTAGGATTTGGATGCCTAGAGCATAGCTCTCATTTACCAAATCTTTCATTCGAAATTTCTCAGCTAATGACTTCTTTACCTTTTACAATGTTTCTACATCATTTTCAATGAGTATAATATCGTCAACATAAAGAACTAAGAAAACTTTTATCTTATCTTTGATGTATCTATAAACATAGGCTTCACCAACATTTTGCTCGAATCTATAAGACTTTATAATATCATCAAATCTAAGATTTCAAGATCTAGATGCTTATTTTAATCCATGAATGGATTTAAGCAACTTGCATACTTTCTGATCTTTCTCCTTCTGTACGAACCCTTCTGGTTGAAACATATAGATGCTTTCTTCAAGAGAGTCATTCAGAAAAGTTGTCTTGACATCCATTTGCCATATCTCATAATCAAAACTAGCGACTATGGATAATAGGATGCGAATAGATTTGAGCATGGGCATAGGGGAGAATGTCTTCATAATCGACTCCCCCTTTGTGCATAACCCTCAGCTACTAACTTTACTTTGAAAGTCTCTACTTTCCCACATATGCACCTCTTTTCTTCTTGAAGATCCATTTATATTCAATGGGCCCTGACATCTTTAGGTGGATTTACAAGTTCGCAGACAGAATTGGAATACATATATTCTATTTTCTGGTTCATGACATCTTGTCATTTCTCCTTTTCCAGATCATTCATTGCTTCTTCATAAGATAATGGATTGTCCTTATCAATGTCTGACACTAGGACATGCGCCTCTAGTTCATAGCGAACTAGTTGTCTCACGATCCTCCCACTATGACATTGCACCGTGGTTTTCTTTGCTGAAACTTTTTGTTTCTCTAGTTTGTCGTTTATAAAAAAAATTGAAGGTGGCCTGATCTCATCAGCCGTTAATTTTTTGAGAACTATTTTGCTACGAGATTTGTAATTTTGCATATGACTATAAAAGTACCCACCTCTAGTCTCTAGAGCATAGCCACGAATATGCATACTTCAAACCTAGAGTCTAACTTTCCGGTCTTGGGTATAAGAACGTGAGCTGGACACCCCCATATACATAAATGATGCAAACTAGGTTTGGATCCATTCCATAACTCAAAAGACGTCTTGCTTACAGACTTAGAGGGCACTACATTCAAAATGTAAGTTGCCATGTGTAGTGCATATCCTTAAAATGTAAGTGATAGTGAGGAGTAGCTTAACATCGACCTTAGCATATCAAATAAGGTTCGCTTTCTCCTTTCCGCAACACCATTTTGCTGTGGTATTCTAGGTATTGTGAGATGTGATAGGTGGGATAGGATTCCACACTCCAGCAAATAATCTTTGAATTCTAAATCCAAGTATTCACAATCTTAATCGGACCGAAATGTTTTTAATGATTTACCTAATTGCTTTTCAGCTTCAGTATTAAAGTCTTTAAAATTTCCAAAAGTTTTGCACTTTCGATGCATTAAGTAACTATAACCATATCTTGAGTAGTCGTCATGGAAAGTGACAAAATACACATACTCACATCTAGTTTGTACACTGATCGATCCACACACATCACTATGTACTAGCTCAAGTGATTCTTTGGCTTTTTGGCCCTTTCTTGTGAAAGGTCTCTTGGTCATTTTATCCTCTAGACATGATTAACAAACAGGAAGAGTTCAAAATTTTATTTTTCTCAAAGCACCATGCTTTGTTAAACTATTTAACATATCTAGATTAGTATGTCCCAACCTAAGATGCCAAAGATATGTGTTATCATCATCATGATAAACTCTTTGTCTATTGGTACTTTTAGGTTTTGCTACTTTAAATAATTCAAAATTATTTAATGCGCGTTCAGTCAGTTTAGACATATACAGTCTGTTTATAACTTTAGCATGACAAATATTGAATCCATTCTTACAAATAATAAACTCTTTATTAATAAAAAGAAATTTTGAATAATTGTTCTTGCAAAAATGAAAGAGAAATCAAATTTCTCGAAAACCCAGGAATATAATAAAAATTGATCAAAACCAAATAGTTATATAAAAAAAATTAACGGACTGACCTTAATGCTTTAGCTGACACGAGCGCACCACTTCCAACTCTCAAAATAACCTCACCTTCAGCCAGCTCCCTTGACGAATCAAGAATCTACAAAGAAGAACATACATGGTTAATGTCTCCTAAATCAAGTATCCAGGATGACAAATCATATTTCACTAAAGCAAGCTTTAAGTACAAGTAAATCATATTTCACTAAAGCAAGCTTCAAGTACAAGTAAATCATATTTAACTTTCTTTTTCAGCTCAGAGAGATATTTGTTACAATTTCTCTTTCAATGACTTTCAATCACACAGTCGAAACATTTTCCCGTAGACTTGCTATCTTTTTTGTTCTTCTTAGCTTTTGGTGATGTCTTGACTTTCTTCCCTTTCTTGTTTTTACCTTTGTCTTTACCATTGTTCTTCTTCCTTTTCTTGTTCTTAACAATATTGGAAGAATGCTTTTGCTTAATAACATTTTCCTCGTACTTTTGTCTTTACCAAACATCACATGTAGAGATTCCATAATCTCATAGGTAGTCTCCATATTTTCATGCTTGATTCTTAGAATATCATTTATGCTCACAAGCATGTAGCACTTCGCATCGTTGTTTGATATGATCCAAGCATCATATTTGTCCTTAACATTTTTTGGGGCATTAGCAGCGGGCTCCTCAGGACATTCATCATATTTGTCATATTGATTTTCAACGTACAAAATTATCACCATTCAATTTCTTAAGAGCGAGTAAAGCAGTAACAGGGTTACACATGGTAGACATAATAATGATAACTGAAATTTAAAACATACAAGATTCAATATAATTGAAAAATATCTAAAATTTAAAATGTAAACTTGATACATGAATGCAATATAATAAATACACAAATTTAACAATTACTAATCACGATAAAATAACCCAACGATTAATGTGCCGCCTTAGTGTCAGTCTAACCTCAGACTGTCTATGAGACATTTTCATCCTTATTAATTAAAACTTAAAATATCTCATATTTTCTCTTTTAATCACTTGTTCGGTCAAATAACAACTATCTACATGAAAACTTAATTGTGACTTTATGAGTGTAACCCATCATATCAGACTCCATGATTTCATTTAGAATATGTCGCCTTAGGGTCAGTCAAAATTAAACTACATCATTTCCTCATATCTTCTTAAGAAGTCCAACTTTGGTATTGGTACAGCTCGAAACCTTCCTTAGGGGGGCGAAAACAAAGCCATCTCGAGGCCCTTATTGCACCTCACCGTGTTGCACCAATGATGGAGATAACATGTTACATTGACATATCAACCTTCTCCCACACGCTATTTTAGGATTATGTGTTTCCATTTTAACTAATTAATTAATTCCAAATTAATCATTGGTTAAAATAATAACCCTATGAATATTTAATAATCAGTTATGTCAATCTCATTGGTCTAAGTTCATTTAACCTTCTAAAGCACCTAAGTCATAATTAGGTGAACTTAGATTAACTAATTAATTATATTAGTCATACTTTAATAAAACTCTTTTACTAAAGTCGGTTATCCTAAAAGTTACTATAGCCCTCAGTATGGTGTGATTACTAAGTTTTAACTAATGAAAACTTAGCAGTTCCATGCAATTGATTTTATAAAACAATACATATGAATATATTAGGACAATAATAAATCATGTTTCTACATATGTGATGCATATTATATAAAATTGTGTGAGATTTACATGTATGGCATGTAACGACTGATTTATGGATATGTTATCAAACATAACAATTAAATAATTATTTAATGATCTAGTGACTATTGAGTATTTTTAAATTACAACCCTTGAAATAATAAAATAAAATTATAAAGCGGATTTCAAGAATACATATTTCTCAAATATTACTTTCTCCTCCTGATGCCCATCTTCATAATCTTCAAGCTTTGAACAAGATCCTATTTAATTAGGAAAAACTATTTTTCTTAATTAAAATTAATTTCTATAATTATCTCTTTAAAAAAAGTTGACTTTGACTTAGTCAAATAAACACTATTTTGATTTGGTCAAATTTGGGTCAAACCCAATCAACCTATTAATTTTTAATTTTTATAAAATTAAAGTTAATTATCAATTTTAAAATTACATCAATTTCAAATTTTAAAAGGATAATTGATAGAGTTAGGGTTATCATAAAATTCTACAGTGATAGTGTTTGTTGGTATCAAGATTTATACGAAACTTCCCTAAATGTGACAACAGTTGCCATGGACCACCATCACCGCCAGCTGTCATCTGCCGCCACTGGCCATCGACCATCGTCGACGCCAATTTTTCTTGTTTTCCCTTTGTCGTTCGTCTAGTGCGTTTTTCGTCTTCTCGCGATCAGAATAATTACAATTAATATTCAAAATAAAAATATAA
This sequence comes from Datisca glomerata, assembly GCA_003255025.1. Taxonomy (NCBI): domain Eukaryota; kingdom Viridiplantae; phylum Streptophyta; class Magnoliopsida; order Cucurbitales; family Datiscaceae; genus Datisca; species Datisca glomerata. The sequence goes on from QANY01009387.1 coordinate 305,599, forward strand.
AAATTCTTACGCCCGAAAACGGCTTACACAAGATCGAGGAAAAAATTAAAAGAACAAAGCCTAACCCAATAATCACCATATAATTAAAGATCCATTATTTTTCATACATTCAAAAAACATAACCATCCGTTCATTCGTACATTTCTCATATTATATAAATAATGCAAGAAAACTCACACAACATTTTACATATAAATATATAAAGACCGTTCAGATACCACTTGTCGGTTGTCGCGCGTGTGCGCGACGAAAGCGTGTGGCGCGTGGCCATTTAAAAAATTTAACTTTTAATAAAGATTAAATTTTTTAATAAAATAAAACTTGTGGAACGCCATGATAACTGAATAAAATTTTTTTATTGAAAACTTTTTTTCAATCAGTCAAGATCCATTATATATTTATACATTAAATCTACAACATACAAGGTTAGGAATCATATACCTCTTGTAGCCTATATCATGCGTTCTTGCAAAATTGATCGATCCTCCGTCCCACAAAATAGTTTCAACGATCAGTAGACTCTGAAATCTACACCAAGATCTTTCAAGTCAATCCTCGACGCACTATGATATGTGTGGGCACGTAGAATATTACAAGACACATTTTATGTCTCTACATATACTCAACACATGATATATAGAGATTTACTGAGAATGACTTTAGTGAGATGATTTTTTAAAAGAACGCGATGATTATTCTAGAGATTTGATTAAGTTTTAATCGCAGGAAAAAATACTCTGACATTAACTGTGTTCTCTATTCAATTCTTGATGAACTGATTCATCAACTGAGGCCATTAGAATAATATATGTATATTTTTTAGATAATGGTGTATCAGATATTTAGAGATAATTAAAATTTAATATTTAATTTTAAATTGTCAAATACAGTCAGACCCACTGTATAATGGTGCACAACTGCAGTGCCACACAACATTGCAGTTAGTGTAAATCATCATAGTGCCTCACGACACTGTGTGTTACGCCACACTGTAGTTCCATGTGGCACTACAACAGTCCATGGTGATCTATGATTCCCAAACATTGATCGACACATGGCAATTACTATAAATTAAATATTTATTTAATCAAATAAATATCTAAACATTAGTTAATTCAAAACTAACATAATTGATTATCCCTATCAACTAAATTATCTGTTATTTCACAAATAATAGATTTAGTTGATTCAAATTATTATCTAATAATAATTTAATTACCTAATTTTATAAATTAGATATTTTGTCTCACTTACCAAAAATTAAAAAAATAATCGATAATTACTTATGTATATAATTTCCAAAAATTATATTTATGTATATAAATAATTTAATTAATTAATGACACATAATTATCTCATAATTATATACTTGTCCCAGAATTAAAATTCTTTTGCAAGTCAGTCTTTTTCTCATGTCCTGAAATCTTCACACCCTAGACTGCATGGTATAGAGGTGACTTGAGAACCATGGACCTATAATTCTAAGCTCCAATAAATCAGATGATTAATTAAACTCTTTAATTAAATAATCTTATTTATTAGTTCCATTATTACTCCACTATAAATATGAAATTGAACTCTTAGTGATTATAAAATGTATTTACAGAGTATTCTTATATAGTCCACTAATATAATCATTTTATGTAGTTTTGTTCTCCAATTATTGGTTTGTAAATTAGAGCTGGTCAAAATTATCGTTTTACCCCTCAAATACCTCTTCATCCTTAAGTATCATTAATCCACTAGTGGATGACTAATTTATAATTTTATTATAAATTTAAGTTCAATAACCATTCAGTTTCATAATTAACACTTAAGGGAACCAATATACGATCCGTTAGAAAAACTTAAATTTCAAATCTTACAAGAGCATGTTCCCAGCCATCCACATCACTGAATCTCCAAAATAAAAGTCACTCGCACGTTTTACAAACAAACCTTAATGAGTGAATCAAAAGATACAATAAACATGTATAGAAATTCATGACTACTCAGGATTCAGATTGATCTGCATATGATCATCGAATTGATGTTTATTAAATTTTTATGATAAACGACACGTTGATAAAAATATTAATTCACATCGGGCCAGTCATATATAATCTCATTATATAAAGTACCTCCTCTTAGATGTCTATATGCATCAATGATCCGGATCTAGATCACACGCATTCATAATGTTTAGTGAACTGTACTAGCAACCATTCATTAGAGATTTCATACTTTAACATGTTGCTGACAATTTTATTCATTATCTATGATCTTAATTCTCTCGTACTAATACAAGGTCACAGTCTCATTAATGAATATGAAATTTTAGATATTTATATAAATTATTCAACAATAATTTAAAATAACAATTATAAGAAAAATATAATTCTCATTAAATTTCATATCAAAATGTCAATACACATGTTTTGAGGGTATAACCTCCAACAAAATATTCATCGCAAGCCTTGATGCCTCCAGAAGGAAGAACATCTCCAAAATGGCGCTTATAATGGCGGGTGATCATCAGATCTAATAAAGATACGCTATACATCAACGGCTATGCGCTATTGAATGTATAATTGGCATTTTTACGGTATCTGCGCTAAGTTGCCGCCACATAATCAACTTTTGACCAATCAATAGGTAAGAAACATATCGTTGTTGAGCTAGAAAAATGACAACCGTGGGATGAAATCTGACAGTTTAAGATAAAACCATAAATGATGAATAGTATTCCCTGTTATGTAGCAACGAACGAGAATATTCTAGAATATTTTTGTTACTATTCATGTATAAATAGGGGTCAACGTAACCTTAAAAAGTACATTGAAAGTAATTAGAGCATTCATTGAGTTAATGTCTCTCATATTCTGCTTTATTTTGTTTACCTTCGACATTCTTTTTGTTACACTGTAAAAATCTTTTACAATTCTCATACATAAAAAAATTATTGGAGTCATGTGCTTGAGGTTGAAGTCAATAATTTATATCTTGACTCGTGTAAAAAATTGAGAATATTCGAGCCCGTGAGATCAGGAGCATTTATACTTTACGCCAAGTGGTTCCCTAGCTTTAGGAAAATTTTAGTAGGTGCAACTTATAATTATATAATTAGTCATCAATAATTGTAGTTCAAATTTTGCACCCCAATTTAACTAATATCATTGTAGATTTCAGTGGAAATAATCTAATGTTGTAAAGTTTAATATCACTTACTTTACAATTTTGTAATTAAGCATTAGGTTTTACAAATCAGCTAGTTATAAAGCATCTCAACCTATAATAAAATATATATTTCCCCTTCCAAAACAATTTAACACAAAAATTGTTTGAAATTTCTAAGATTAATGTATTTATATAGTAACTGGAAGCAGTTGCATAACGCACATAACGTAAACTTTGTTGGCAAAAATGTGAATTAAATAGTTATTTTCATTTTGAGATATCACTTTGAGGTTCGATTTTGAGTGGGATGCAATCCTATTTATGGCCATGATGGATTTATGTTCTCGTCATAACAATGAAATTAAATACTCATGTGGTCAAAACAGTAATCGGCTGACTGAGAAGTTGATGCTCAACGTTTATCCGTTGATTTGAAAAAAATAGCAGGCAAGTGTAATGCCCACGTTGTAAAAGGATGAACACCCATTCTTATATATATATATATATATATATATGTTTGCCTTCACCAAGTGGGTAATCATGTATAGCCAAGCTCTCTCACGCACTGGCGCGGGAAGGAGCAAATCTGAGTGTCTGGCGGGATTAATCCAGAGCTTCTGGGCTTGAACTTGTGTGCAAGCGTGACTTGACACTACTATAAAAAAGAGTTTTTATAACAGTGAATACCCGTTATGTATAGGAATTTTATGACGGTGAATACCCGTCGTAAAAGGGTATACACGATGGAGATTCACCGTCGTCTAGGTAAGAATCATGTAATGTTTTTTACATTATATGACTGCAGGAAAAAAAACCATCATAACATATCATATTTTTACAATGAGGGTATTTTGAATCAACGCCATAACTGGTCAACCCTACCACGACACTTCTGGAGACAAACGTTGTGTTCTTTTTCTATGCCGTCATAAATCATAAATAGATTGACGATGGCAGTTATATATAATGTCATGAGAAAGGAAGCATTGTTGTGTTTTCTTGAAATTTTTATGACGGTTTCCTCTACTACCATCGTAAAAAAGTTAACACCACCATAACCTTCTTCCTTATTATGACGTTTTATTTTTCAAGTCATGTAATTTATTGTATTTATTACGACGTTATGTGTATTTACCGTCGTGGTAGATTTCCCTTTTTTACTTCAATTTTTATATCTACTGTCGTAGTACTGCTATTAATTTTTTTTATTCCATCATAAAAATTTACCTCAATCTAATTACAATTGATTTGAAAATATCAATCAAATTAATAAAACCAAACGCAAAACATTAAACTCTCAGGATTTATATACTATCAATAAAATATGATAAGTCATAAGGCAATATTCAATAGATACATCAGAAGAAAATAGGGGAAAAGAAAAAGAAATCCAAGATTTTTATGAATCTTACTGTACCAGCTGAAAAAAAATGTTTACTCTATCGGCAAATGGTACAGTCTTTGGTCCCAATTTTAACTCTCCAACCCATGTTCTGAGTCCTTCTTACAACTGCCCTATTATGTGGCTGCCAATATGGCTGAAATTACCCAAATAAGAAGAGTTCAGAGATTGATAGTAAAGCAACTACAATATAATTGTTTGGGGCAATAACTGTCAATGCAACAATAATACATATAATTACATATATAGAAACTCTTTATATGATATATTACTATCATAAATTTGCAAATCATCCCCTTCTAATATGATTGTATCTTCATTAATATCATGATTTGATCATAACATGATCAACACTTGCATCATCATCATCGTAAACTCAAAACCCATTAAAAACAATCAAAAACATAAATGCAGAAATTAACCAAACTCACCAAAGAAAGCACCAATAATATAAATTCAAATGGTTCCCATTGATATTGTTTCCAGCCAACCACCCCCCACTTGCTGTAACCTTTTTAGTAGCAGCGTTCATAATCTTCACTAGAATCGAACTGCAAAAATACCTAAAGCCATTGAACTCCACAGAAAGCAAGTTGATATTGACTTAAGACCCTTTGGAGAGCGATTAACAGAATTAAAAGTCCTAGTATAATTGTTTGCACCACTAATGCCCCTAGAGATCAGATATACAAATACCAAAAAAGAAATCAGTCTAATATTTACATTATCCAAGTAAAGAAATCAATCTAGATCTGATTTACTTATGGAGTTTGTACTTTATCTCATGCTACACATTATCCAAGAACATAAAGAGATCAATATACAAATACCACAAAAGAAATCAGTCTAGTCTATACATATATAAAAAGAACACGGTTAAAAGCAATAAGTAAATCAGATCAGGAATAACATTCGCTTTCATTAGATCTTAATTTGTGCCTAGATTCAGCATCCTTTTGAAACAAAATACATGAATCCTCCTTGAGCTGACACTTTTCAAGAGCCTATATAAAAAAGTCATATAATCTATGCAAATGATACGGTCTAGCACGACAAGTTGGGCAAATCTGTAAATCGTCTTGAGATCCCGTGACATATCAACAGTCGAGACATTTTTCATAAATTTCTTCTTCTTCATCGATTTCTCCTAGATATACAAAAAAACATTTCATGCACAGTCCTTACAACTTACACATAACTAACATTAAATTATATATATTAAAGTATTACCATTTTTCTATTAATTGGATGCTCAGGCCAAGCCACGTAGGATCCAACAACTTATCCTACAGTCAACAGTTCATTACCAACTGGAGTAGGTAGGGGTGCGTCAATTATTATGGCCGAATCAATAGAGACGCACATTCCCTTCTCCAACGGGGACTCCATCAATGCTTGCATCGGGTCCATTGAGTCAATTATCAGACCATGTGCAACAATACACAAACAATTTACATAATTTTCCCTAAAGTAATCTAACACGTCCTTAATATATGTGCGCGTATTTAAAAAGAAACTTAATAATTAAACTATACATTTTCAAAAAAAATCATGGGGATAGGCATCACATCCTTCTGTTTGGAGCAACTTGCCTTACCTGATGGAGGTGTCTCTTTCTAAGTACTTTTAAATTTCTCTTCCAACTCTTTGTATTTTTCTTTCTACATCAGTTTATCCTCATTCGTCTCCCTCAAATTTTTTCATATTCGATCTTAGAATTTTTTTTAAGAAGTTGAAAGTATGATGTTGGATTAATAAAACTTCTACACCTCTGACTCTGCCTCCATGCGCAGGAGTGCCCAGAGCCAAGGTAAGTGTTTAGGAACTAAGGGGGTGTGACCGTGACATCATGTGAGTGGCGATAAATGAAAAGTATAGCCTATGAACGTGAAGGTTGAAATCTGACAGGGTGAAGGATGAGCACTTTGAGCCAACCTATGGAAGGTGACAAAATGCTATTGGGAGTAGAAATTTAGAGAGATTTCTCTAAGTCTAATAAGTGAAAATATGAAGCTAAAGCCAAAAAAATTCCTTTTACAATCAAAGAAAATACCTCTATTTATAGAGAAGCTACCATGTGGGGTCCGCTCTAATTAATCCATTGACTAATTGGCAATGGACCCTATTGAGGTGTCAATGTCCAGTCATTGCTTATTATAACAATAACCACGTGGGCTAGGGTATTTATGGGGAGGAATCTCATGTACGATACAATTTGTATTGCGCCATGTGTCACGTACATTGATATTGAATTTAGGAAGGAAGAACACAAAGAGTACCCCACATTGACAAGATGGGCGATGTTTATCTGGGACCCCTCTCGAGAGGTGTCCTAAAAACTGAATCCCTTCCCGTGATTGGGAGGATGGCACATTCACGACCCTAAAAAAGGTCATACTAGTGAGGGGATATCCCTTCCAGTACAGCTAACCTTATCCAAATCCTATCAGACCACAACCCCTAAGATATGTTCCCAAACAAGAGACTCACTTAAGTCTTTGCCACTTGACTTAGTGGTTACAAGGATATGAATGATTACATAGAAATAATAAATAATACAATAAACACTTTGTGTCCATCGATCAGTGATGTGGATTCGATAATGATGTTGAAAAGTCAAAGATGACACGTAGCAGTAATACATAGGAGCGACATGTACCACATCAAGGAGTCGAAGTCATAATGGTCAACCATCTTATACATTTATCCCTGTACAAGTTTGATGTAGAATATGGAACTTGTACACAATTTTTTCATACAACCGTTGACTGTAGCAAAAATAATGGAACTGCAATCTATTTGTATCTTTGTAATTTCCCTCGCCATGAAGGATATTTTGTTTTCTCCATCATGTATTGCAATTAAGCCCCCATTTTGTATTTTATTGTAATATTCTTGCATTGTTCAAACTGTCAATTTTGTCCATGATGTAATCTTAGAACTTCTTGAATTTTACACAACTACTATAAGGATGCAATATAAGTGATATGTGTCTTCTCAATATAAGATTGTACATTATAGATTCGTTAGAGATACAATCCCTCTGTCTCCAATAATCATTATTACATCCCACTCCTCTCTAAAATATGTCTACTTTCATGGGAAATGAGCCAAGGAACAAAACTCATTAGGTCCTAATGAACTAGGCCTTTTTTCGGCAAAATTCTATCATTAAGCCTTCAAATATGCGTTTTTCCTATTTTAGGAAAGATTTGTTTCATCCATAACTTTTGATAGAAAATTCATATGATCGAACCATCAATTCCGCTGCGATCTAGACATCCGGTAGTCTATCCCCACGTCTTCAGTATAAAACTTGCATTTTGTTTTGAAAAAATACTCATATTTCACAGAGTACTGAATATCAGAAGATCACGTCATGAAAACCTGTAGTTTTTTGGAAACAATATCTATTTTCAGAATCTCCAATCTTTTGGCAATGTTTCCCTTTTTGATAAATTCAGTCTTTTGGAAACCTGCCAAACTATCAACCTGTCCCTTTGCAATAAATTTGGTAATGGGAAACCTGCCAAATATCCTATCATTCTCCCCCCATATAAAAAGCACATGTGATGAGTAGAGTTTTTCATCTCACATCATTCAGAAGAATCACCAATGTTGGGTAAGGTAAAATTTCTTCTTCATCATCCCTTTGTCATCTTGTCCAATATTTTATGTCATCAATGATATATATATTTAACCTGCCACTGTCATAGATTACCATCGTACAAGTGAAGCTCTGTTGGGGATCAATATCAACCGTTTAGGTGATTAGTCATTGTACAACAAAAATAACATTGTAAGAATGTGATGAAGCATCCGTTGCCCGGAGTATACAATAGTATTGGCACAACTTCGGACGCCATTACATGAGACATGCAGCGGTGTCGAATGCCATTGCTGGAATATGCAAAGGCATCCACGCCTTTGCAAGTGGAAAATGATTGCCACACCTTTACAATTGCAAAGGCTTAATATTTTCATTTTTTTATTTTTTTTGTAAATATATATTACTAGAATTTAACTTTTCTCCTTTTTAGGGCTGAATCTTGTTGAATCTCATGGAAAACTTGCAAACCATTTTTACTGCTCCAAAATCTAACATGCCACCACTTGTTCCAAATAAACCTTAGAATGCCATGAAAGATGATGCTCTCCAAGTAATTCATGATATGGAAAAGACAACAAAAGAAAACACTTTTGTAGACTATGTATCATTACTTGAGCAAGAAACTAGAAACGTGGAATACATATTTGCAGACTCAATTCCCCTTTTTAGGCATGCACGAGGTGATTTTCTCATATCTCCAATTTTTATATGCAGTCACAGTAAGGCAGCGACCGGATGGCGTGAATGGGCAAACTATATTTTTTCAGTCCCTGAGTATGTTTCAGTTTTAAAGAAAACGCTCATATTTGAGGCGCTGATGGTCAGTTCACAACTTAGTATTCTTCGTGATCCTTCAACAATACAAACTTTGTTATTGCGTTGGAGTAGACAATCACGTACTTTCATCACTGCTTAGGGTGAATTTATACCTGCTCTCGAGGACGTATACTTTTTATTGCGCCTTACTTTCTTCGACAATCATAATGTTACAACGACTAAGCTCGATCCAGATGTAAAACTCTTGGTGGACATGTTACATGGTGGTCGTCCAAATCTAATAAGAAAATGTCAACAGGAAATGATATAAGTAAAAGAGCAAACTTTTCAGGATGGCTATGTTATTTCTCCAACGACTTCAATGCGTCCAACAATGAAAGAGGAGAGCAGCATGGATCTCATCAAAGCTTAGACTTTGAAGATAAGAAAGTGGAATTAGTTGCTTTTATTGCATTATGGTTGTCACGACACATTTTTCAAGTTAATACACCACATTTTTCTACCTGACACTAATCTGGCCACCAATATGAATACACGAGTATTCATCATCTCATTAGGAAGACCTGATGCAATAGTGGTTATATTATAGTTGTGCAACAATCATTTGTATTACCTCCTTGATCGAATCCACTATGACTTAGAGCGATCCCTGGGACGTTATGAGATTGCAACCTTTGTCGATAATGCATTCTTACAGATGTTTTGTGGGAGCATTACCTTTGGTGTGTGTCAGCAAGGTTCAAGATCTCACCCTTTCCAGAGATTGATTATACACATAGAGCATGGTCATGGAGCTCTGTAATAACTCCTAAAGCAGTCTACTTCTCAATGAGTATTGATAGATTGGGATACTTCAAATCTCGTCCATACATATCAGAACTTTCTGGTTACATGTTGAAGAATCAGTGGCCTGCGTTTAATAAAGACATTTATCTTGGAATAGACGAGCAAGTAATGTCGTTTCAGTGGGAGGAACAACTCATGATATCCATTCTTACACCTTCAACACTTCATATCATAATCGAGCATGAAAAAGAGAAAGATGATAACTTTTTCTACAGTACACGTTATCAATGCAACATGGTTGCTCATAAATTCAGTTTTGATAAAGGATTTCCACGAACAAGGGAAGCCAAGTTGGGTTTTCCGACAACATCCGCATTATCAAACTATACTTCGATCATCTCGCGCTCCTGCATTTTCTAGAGGCATGAAAAGTTATTGGAGAACCTTAGTAGGGAAATGGCGGTCTTTCATTGACTCGGACTCTAGAACTCCAGTAGAAGTAATAATTTATAAGAATGATTTAACATTGCATCCTCCCACTAAAGAAGCATGAAAGTCATGAAAAAGAGGAGCCACTGAAGTTATATCAATGAAGCCTCGCATTAAAGCATCTCCCAACGACAAAGGTAAAGGAATATCCAAGGTTCATGTTACACATCCCCGCACCAAAGCAAAGTCTAAATCTAAGATTGATGGCATAACAATTTGTGAGCCTGTTGATACTTGTGAGACACATCTTTCAAGTACTATCAGTCCAAGATTTGGAGAAGTGGTTGAGGGTTTTAATGTAAGTTAGATAATTAAATTATCATGTAGCTTAGTTGAATGGCGCATTTTACAATAACATTTTCACTTTTGTTATGTGTGTTTTCTCAGGATTCACCACATTCTCAAAGTTGATCGGTGGTACTAACAAACATCATGGACAAGGACTTGAGCAAATCTCTATTCAAGTAGGCGATACTTCTACTACAATGTCACCTCGTCCTAGGAGGATTGTATCACAGGTTAGTATTTTAATAACAAATATCATTCAACGTCACTCTATATTATGTTGTGTAGTAGCTTTTTATGTTCTCCCTTTTTTCATTTAGGATCCAAACATAGAGAAGGTTCTTCAGCTTGAAATACTTAGCATATCCCCTTCATCCCTTAGACAAGATCAAATTATTGAACATGTAAAAGATACACGTGATGAAGCAACACAAAAGATGTCGTCTGCTCGCTGTGGTGTAAGTTTCTTAAAAAAAACTATTCATATATTATTATTTATGAACATATCAATGATATATGCTGCATGACTCTTCTGGGACAATGACTACAGAAACAACAATGGTAATCAATATTGAAGCATCTTGTCATGCTTCTATAGACGCTTGAATGTTGGATGAGTAAGCTCACCCAGTGATGAACCTAACGGTCATGGCAACACTCCATGATTCATCCATGGGCTTCTTATTCCCTAGGATAATCTAGATGACCTTAATGATGTGTTGGATTCAGTACCTCTGATAGTGGACATCTTCAATTCTACTACTAGAGTACCATCGCCCTCTCATCGTAGTCAAGGCAAAGTATTGACAAGAGTCCAAATCCAAATTACGAGTGATGTTCATGAAGATGTAAATTATGTTTCTGGCTATGACATTCATTGTTCTTTCCAAGAGGATATATCTCAATCCCAGACACTCATGCAAGATGAATCAGATGGTGACACTTCTGAAATAGACAATGATCATTATTTTTGGCATGATGTAGATAAGTTTAAGCTACAAATTTCTGATGAGTTGCTTAAATTTGAAGACATGTCTGTTGATAAAGATCTTCACAGTTACCTTGTGAAAATTGAAGAAGCATATCCTCAGACAGGATTGAAGCACGTGCATGGGTCTAGTTGGGGTGTGCATCCACGTTAGGCGAGCTCTTATACATGATAGATCGCTTCACCATTGAAAATAATAAAATAGAGCCATTAGAGTTGTCTGTGTGAAAGTGTTTGAAAGCCCAAAAGATTGAACTAAGTTGGTTAAGGCCTTTCATTCGTGATTGTAGACGATTTCATAAATAGCTCTTACTGATAGAAAGTCTTAATGCTCTTCGACAACAACGTCAGTACCATGTTGCAGTCATAAAGGAGTCTTCTCAACGTATTCAATCTATTGATAAAGGAATAAAAAAACATCAATCACTTGCATTAATTACAGCTATTATTGATCGTAATCCATCTGAAAGGATTACCGGAGATCCATTCACATCACTTTAATTCATATGTTTTTTGCTTTATGTTGAATCTGCTTTGATGTTATTATATTTTTAACCATGTAGTTGGACATCTTTTATGCTTTCATCAACTAGTCTAATTACACATCTCTTTTTTATATGCATCTTCTCCTCTCCTTTTAAGATAGAGAAAGTAATAACATTAAAGAATAACATCTAGTAATGGCATCAAGTAATAACACATGATAGCATGAAGGCATATATAGTGTGGTAGCATCATGTCATAATATGTGATAACGTCAAAGCCATAATACTGAATGATAATATTACATATCATATCAGCATACAAGCATATTTTAAGATTAAAAAAATATCCAGTCCAAACCTATACCTCATGATAATTTGTCATTACCACGGGCATGCTTGGCAAAGTAAAATACTCATTCTAAGTGATTGTGGCGGACAACTTAGAGATGAAAAAAGTTCAATCCCAGCCTACAACTCATGATATTATGTCGTTGCCATTGGCATACTAGGCGAAGTGAAATAATCATTCTAAGTGACCTACGACATGCAACTTAGAGATGAGAAATGTCCAGTCCCAACCTACACCTCATGATAATTTATCATTACCACAGGCGTACATGGCGAAGTTAAATACTAATCCAAGTGACATACGACAAGAAACTTTGAGATGAGAAATGTCCAGTCCCAACCTACACCTCATGATAATTTGTCATTACCACGGGCGTACCTAACGAAGTGAAATATTCATTCCAAGTGACCTATACTAGGCAACTTAGAGATGAGAGACGTCCAATCCCAGCATACACCTCATGATAATTTGTCATTACCACGGACATGCTTGGCGAAGTGAAATATTCATTCCAAATGACTTGTACCAGGCAACTTAGAGATGAGAAACGTCTAGTCACAGCATACACCGCATGATAGTTTTTCACTACCATGGGTATATCTGGTGAAGTGACAAACACAATGCTAAACAATCAATGACAAATATGTTTAGTGTTGCTTAATCATAAACATAATTTTTCATAAATCGAACAAAATTTCTGAAAAAATATTCTTTCATTTTATTAGGAGAGTGTTCTAAGAACTTTTAATGTAATTTTCATTCATCTAGAACAACTTCATTATAAGTGAACAAACTAAATAGAATTCCTCTAACTACGTTTGCAACAACAACAAAAGTCTTCATAAATGATTCTCTCTTAACGAATGATACTTTTTGATAAATTTAAAGTTTATTAGGTGAAGACAAGGGTTGATGAGTCATTGGATTGGCCAAATGACAATATCTGCTCTCAAAGATGAAGACATTTTATAAGGCCCTTCCTATTTGGGCATAAATTTCTGAGCATGCACACCCCGCATGATATGATCAGACGCCTTTAATACCAGGTCTCATACACTGAATGTTAGAGGTCTTACTATTTTTTCATATGCCTTCCCCATGTGTTCCTGATACATTTGAATATTTTCTCTTGTCTTATCTCTTCTTTCACCCATCGTCTTTAAGTCACCAAGTCGTGTAGAGTGCTCGACATTTGCCAAGGATGATAACCTTGCTGATGGTATAGTTACCTCTACTGAGATAACTGCTTCAAATCTGTATACTAGTGCGAAGGGGGTCGCTTATGTTGGTGATCACTTTGAAGTTTGATAGGCCCATAATCCAAGCGATAAGAGCTCATACCAAGTATTTTGTGCATCGTGGTTCATTTCGACTAAGTACCCAAAGCAAAGACTTGTTAGTAGCTTCAGCTTGACCATTACCCTTCGAGTAATAAGGTGTGGACCTGTCATGGCGAATATTATATGCTTCGAACAACTGAGCTACAACCTTGCTTGTAAATGCAGTGTCATTGTCTGAGATGATACGTCTTGGTATATCAAAGCGACAAAATATGTATTCCTTGATGAAATTGTACATTTGTTCCCCTATACCTTTCTTCAATGGTATAGCCTCTACCCATGTGGTGTAACATTCTGTAACCGTTAAGATCCATATGTTTTCTCTTGAAGATGGAGATATCGAACCAATGAAATCCAATGCCCAAGTATGAAAAGGCCATGGGACTTCAGTTGGATGTAAGGGCACTGATGTTGCACGAATGACATTTCCCAAAGTCTGATAGGCATTGAATTTTTGGGAAAATTCTAATGTATCTGCCTCCATTGTTGATTAGTAATTACCAATCCATAGAGATTCTTCATACAAACGTTTGTCGCCTTGGTGCTCTCCACATGCTCTGTTATGCACCATTGATACTTTTCTTGAAAAGTTCACCATTGATGAGAAAGAAAAGCGAGCTTCTCATTCGTACAGTAGCAGCATATGTCACATCTATAGGAAATATACGTCTTTCCCATATGTAATGTAAGTTTGCCTCCAATCTATAAAAACTTCCACTAAATTAATCCTTTAGATCGAGGATCAAATGACATTTTGCACAATTCTTCTGTAGGCTCGTAGCGTTCGTACTTATACTTGGCCAATAGAATCTCATTCTCGGCAAACGTCAATGTAAAAGTGGTCCATCAATAGAACCAAAATCAACATGAAGGCGAGTAAGATGATGATGACCTTCTTCAATGTTTATACAACGTGATAGCACTCCATCCGAACATCTAAAGAAAAAAATTTCGTTCAATGTCATGAAATGTTTCAGCTCTTTATTGAAAGTTGTATCTCCCTTAGATACTTACTCCATAATATCGCTTCTCCAATCCTAATGTGATTATTCAATAACTCATTCGAAAATTATAGTTGCAGATTTAACTGCTATCACAACGCTAGGAATAGGCTCAGTGAGTGGAAGCTTCGAAGCAAGCATAGCTAAGGCATCAACGTGGCAATTGTTAGATCTCAAAATGTGCTCAAAATACTAAACAGTCAAAAGCTTCACTTATTTTCTGAACTACACGACGGTATTGGGCTAGAGCAGGTACTTTAATAGTAAAATCTCCTTTCACTTGGCTGATGATCAAATTGGAATCCCCATTGATTTTGAGAATGTTAGCACCCTTCTCTTTGGCATAACGCAATCCCAATAAAAGAGCTTCATACTCTACCTCATTGTTCGTATATGAGAATGTTAATTTATATGCAATTGAAAAAATATTACCAAGAGGATCTTCCAAAATAAGTCTGGTTCCACCGCTAGAATGAGTAGATGATCCATCAAATATAAGAGCCCATGACGCATAATCGCAAGCATTGACTTCTTACAACTCATCGGGTATAGCCTCATTGATAGGTTCTGGTTCCCCACTTGGAATCTGAGCCAATAAATCTGCTAAAGCTCGACTCTTCTGTGCTTTTGGAGTAGTTGGACTTATATCAAATTCACTCAATAACATTGTTCATCAAGTAAGCCTCCCATTTAGTGCGGGTCTGGATAAAAGAAAACAAATTGGATTAGACTTTGTCATCTTGTAATGACGAAACTTCTATGTAGCAAATATCAATGCTAAACAATACTTCTCATGGGATGAATATCACAACTCTGTTCCACATAAAACTCTGCTTAAATAATGGATCGGTCGTTCGACCCCTTCTCGTTCTTGTGCCAGCAAAGCTGCTATGGACTTGACAGTCGAAGTAATATAGAGAAACAAAGAAAAATCATTACGTGGGGGAACCATGGTATTTGAACATAAGAATATGTGCTTTATAGCATCATATTTGCGTTGATGCTCATCTGTCCAGAAGAAATTACAATCTTGTTTCAGTAGTGGCTGTAAACCACTTACAGATTCAGCAAGGGCAGGAATAGGTATGAAACGACGTACATACGACACTTTTTCCATGAAGGCCTTTAACTCCTTTATTGAACGAGGAGGCGACATATCTCTAATGGCTTTTAGCTTTGATTGATCAATAACTATTCCTCGCCTATCCACACAAAAGCCTAAGCCTACAAACTTTCCCTAGGACACACCAAAAGCACATTTCAACAGGTTCATCTTCAACTTAGAAAATCTGCATCTCTAAAAAACACGTCTCAAATGCCGTAAATGTTGTTCGGCTTTTTAGACTTTACCACCAGATCATCCACGTAATCTTCGACATAGTCGTGAATCATGTCATGAAAAATGGCCGTTATTGCACGGTGTTCGGAAGGTCATTTTCTCAATGTCCCTAATTACCATCTTGATCTGATTGTATCCATTAAACCCATCCATGAATAAGAACATCCCATGCTCTACTGTGGCATCTACTAGGCCATCCACGTTAGGCAAAGGAAAATCATCCTTAGGGCATGCTTTGTTTAAATCCCTAAAATAAACACAACATCGAATTTGACCATTCTTCTTCTTCATAGGCACGATGTTTGCTAACCACGCATGATGTTTAATGGGTTTGATAAATCCCACATCAACAAGTTTCTAGATTCCCACCTTAATTTGAAGTTTAACATCGAGACAAAAATTTTACGGTGGTTGCTGATTGGTGCGTAGCTCTCAAAAACTCCCAACCTATATATTATTAGAAGGGGATCCAATGCTGGCATATTAGTATAAGGCCATCCGAATATGTCTTCAAATTCTCTTACTAACCTCAATAACGTTTCTCTTTGTTTATTCGTTAGACTCTTAGCCAAGAAACTATATTGTTGACTGTTCCATCTTCAAGGTGTACTTCTTCTAATTCATCCTGTGAAGGTAAATGATTTTGGACGGAAGGCTGCTCTGGTAGCTCATAATTACATAAATACCATTTGACATGCCATGTAATTTTGCAAATACTTCATCCATCATATAATCTTTCACTTTCTTTTCATCACTAGAGGGATCAAGCTGTGCAATTGACCCCGCGCACCATCAAAAGCCATAGGCCTTCTTCCCATTTGGTAGTTTGACATGAGTAACTAGCTCCATCCTTACTTCCATAATTGTCTTGTCTCCACTATTTTCCCATTTCGGTAAAGTGATTGCTGTTATTTTCCTTCGTGTAGTTGTCCGTGCTACTGCCAGATTATCAAACAACACTGCTTCAGCCAAATGTGTTTCTCTTTCATCAAATGGTGCTTTTCTAGCTGCCACAGTGATAACTCTTCCTTTCCACCATGCTTTCAAACATTGATGTAATGTTGATGGCACACATTCATGATCATGAATCCATGGTCGACCCAGGAATACGTGGTACACACTCCCGGCTTCGATTACATGAAAATAATTTGTAGTCTTCATCAGACCTAGTTGGAGTTCAACATTGACATATCCCAATGTTTTCATGGCTGAGGAAGAGAATCATGTTATCATGATTGACTGTCGCACAAGTCTCTTCCCAAGAAGTCTTGCCGCTTTGAATGCGGTAATTGACACGACATTGATTCCTGATCCACTGTCTATCAATTCTCATTTTACTTGTACACCATTCATAGTGGCTTCAATATACAAAGGGTGATTATTCCCAGTTCGCTTGACACGACGATCTGCATTAGTAAATGTGATTTCTCCTTCTTTATTTTGCCTTATTCTACCCAGTGACGGTTGTGCAAAGAAATAACGTGTCATCATTCTACTCTTCTCAGAAACATCCACAATGTCTGAGTTACTTATCTCCTCGTTATGTCATCCAATTCAAGAATGTCAAAGAAATTCTTGCAAAGCCTTGTATTCAATAGAGGTTCTATGAATCTGGCATTCCCCTTAGACAGATTATATTCGTTGTCATCTTCTTCTATCATTGTAACATAAGAAGTCGGCGCACCATCATATGCATTGATCATGTTTACATTCGTATGCTAAGGAAAAGGTTTTCCTTCAACATGAGGGACATCTTCCGTGATAATTTCTCCTTTTTTAGTTTCTCATTGAATATCATCCTCAAGGTCCTGAAGTTCTTAGTCAGGTGATTCAAATTCTGGTAGAAATGGCAATACTTAGGGGATTGCCTCCCATCCCTTGTAGGGAGTTTATCAACCCAATGACGCTTTATTTCTTAATCTTTAACCCAAGTGTCAAGCAAGGCTTCAAATTTATCAATCGAACAAGGAAATAGTGGTAGCATATCTCTTCCTTCTCTATTCCTCTTGACTCATCGGTCATATGACTGTGTCATGGCTACTCGTGTCAGTTTCAATGTATGATCTCCACACTCATTTTTCTCAGTTAGCTTTTGCCGACTTACAAAAGTGTTTTTATGTTGCGTAGCCAGTTGAAGATGTACGAAAGAAGTAATATTCATATTCTCCAAGTGCACCCTATATTCGTTGATCATACTACTGATGCACATATTTACCAATCCTTCTTCTTTGTAATCATCCGTACATTCTATGCCTTGTCCTTGAATCATTGCACATAAGTTATCAACTCTTCGTTGGGTCTTTGTGATTCTCTCCTGAGATCTAGGATGCTCACCCTTTCTCCTAACACAAGGAACTTGGCACAAAAGATGGAAGTCATTTGTGCCCACGTCAAAATAGACCATGGTGCTAAGTTAGCATACCACATATAAGGTCGTTCGGAAAGGGATTTTGAAAACTCTCTCAGGTGCATTGAGTTATCAAAACCATATGGTCCCAGATCATCGATGAAAAGAGTTATATGCTCATTTGCGCAACTAGTCTTCCCATTGTATTTCCAAAATTTGGGAGGCACATATTCAACGGGTATAGCTGAGTTACAAATTCTACCAGATACGGTGGTCGAAAGTCTATTACTAAGTCATTCATGGATGCCCTCATCCTCTTTACCTGGAGCATCTCTTCTAAATACTCATGAGTGATATATTGTGAAGTGTCATGTGACTCTTGCACTGGTGGTACTTCTATCGTAGCAATATGTGTGATGATGACCGGAGATGGGTTGAATAGATTGCCCACATTTTCACTATCAGCGGTTGTAGTAGGTCGCATAACACCATTGATAATGACAGGTGCAGGTGGAGCATGAATATTAGGAGTTGAGACTTGTGGTTTCTTTGAACTTATTCGTGGCTGGCCATTTTGCATCTGGTGCAACAGTGGAGGTGCATGTGTATCAGGAAGTAATGTTGTGAGGGTACTCAGCATTGTACGAATCTCATTATTGGAAGCATGGAGATCTCTATTGGAAATTTATAACTCCCTGATAGCTACAGCCTGATCCATTTCTGATGCAGTAGCACATGTTGCATTGGCATTAAGTTGCTCCAGTGTGATGTTGAGTTCATTCGTTCTAGATAGAGTTGAAGATACAGTGACAGATCGGTCCCAAGCAAAGTCGTCAAATGTTCAAGAGCTAATGGGGTGTGACCGTGACATCACGTGAGTACAGTTACAAGTGTGATCTAGTCACAATAAATGACAAGTATATCCTGAGAACGTGGAGGTTGAAATCTGATAGGGTGAAAGACAAGCACTTTGAGCCAGTATATAAAAAGGTTATAAAATGCTATTGGGAGTAGAAATTCAGAGAGAATTCTATAAGTCTAATAAGTGGAAATATGAAGTCAAGACAAAAAAAGTCATTTACAATGAAAGAAAAAGCCTTTATTTACAGAGAAGCTATCAAAAATTACAAGTGTGAAGTTACAAAAATTCTCCATTGACCTTCATTCGATTTCAATATTTCATTACTGTAATTTTGAAATTATAACAGTAATATCCATTTTCATGATTTGTTCTTTATTATATATTTTCATGCATGTTTGTAAATTATATGTTACCAACTTAATCATAACTTAAATGTCACCGAAATTTTCTTACATGGATAACTCATTGGAAGAGTAAATAGTTTAGATAAAGAAACACACATGAATGATATGCGTAAAGACTCTAAATTGATTACTTTGAATAGAGGGTTTTACAAACTTTAAAAGTGTGGTTACAAAACAGTTAAAGTGCACATGATCTTTTGATATTGCAGGGTCTTTTCAGGTTAACCTTTTCTATGTAATAATTATAGTTATGAATAAAGTGACTAATGTATGAATTTGAAACCTTTTAGTTTGACACCCCTAAAAAAATTTGGCCTCTCCCCTGCGTGAGATTAACTGGGAGCGTAAAAACTAGTTCAGGCACCCATAATTAAGTGAATCCCAAAGAAAAGATGGCATGTGAAAACGTCGTACCACATGTAGTTAGATCATATGAAAGTAGTCCACATGAAGTTAGATCATATTAAACTATTTTTGCAAGTTAGCAAAAAGAAAGAGTGGGGAGGAGAGAAAAAATGTACAAGTTTCTCTCCACCACACTCTTTTTGTCTCTCATTCTTTATGTTCCACTACTAGCACTATAAAATGACTATTATTAAAAAACAATTGCGTTAATTTCACCATAATATATTGGAGGAGAGATAAAGTACACTCAATACTGTAAAATGACCTTCAGATTACTGTGAAAGGCTATATTATGTACGTTGAACAAAATATCATTACTTCTATGAGCTCAAGGTATATATGGAACTAAGTAGGGATGTAAGCAAAATCCAAAAAATCACTCAAACAGATTAAATCGGACCGAACCGATACGATTAGGCTGATTTTTACATTTTTAATGGTTTGGTTTGATGGTAGCAGTTGATAGCAGTTGAAAATAAGCTCAGTTTGGTTTGATCTCCCTCTAAAATTTACCCTAATTTTCCCTCTCCTCACAAGTCACAACTCACAGACCTAACCCCCCGCGGCTCTAATCGAAGGACAGCTTGAGGAGGAAGATCCACTGCTCGCTGCTCTCGACGACGGATTGGCTACCTGAATATGCTCGGCTTCTCTCGTCGACGAAGGACAGAGGTCTGGTTTGCTCGTGTCTCCCTCCCCCGCAAACCGAAGTTCCTCCTCCACCTTTATTCTGGATTCTGAACTCTGATTCGAAGGTTTAATTTGTTGTCTCTGCTCCCTACAAGGGAGGGTCCTAGATTCTTCTCAGATTCTATATACTTCACAATAGCAAGTTGTTTAGGAAAGTTGAAGTTGTCTACAAGTAGAAGGGTGTCGTATTTGATCAGAAATTGGGGGTTTTGGTTGATGAAACATGGGCTTTCGGTTCAGCTTGCTGGCTTCCGGTTAGTATTGGAGTTCTATTTCTTGTTTTGATTTTTCTTCTTGAACGATTGCTGCTTTGCATATTATTTTGGACTTCTTTTCCTTCTAATATCACTCGTTAGCAAAGTTAGAAGCTTTTTACTAGTTAGCATTTATTCTTTTTTCCCTCTTCATGCTATCACTAAGTTGAAAAATTGGACGAAATGTGGTCTCCAACTTATCTTTTGAAGAAAATTTTGGGAATGGCTGTTATTTTTGTAATACAGCATAGTCATAGGACTGTTTCTTTAAGATCCTTATATATGGAATTGTTAATGCTTTTGTGAAGCATTAAGTATAGGCTTGTTTTCTGTATTTTTTTATGTTTTTTACCGGTCAAAATTGCAAAACCGAATCGAACCGAGCCGATTTTAAATGGTTCGGCCCGGTTTGGTTTATGTGGGATTAACGGTTTAATTTAGTTTTGATATTAGAAAAATGATACTTATTGATTTTAAAAATACCTTTAAACCGAATTGAATCGAACTAATTATACTCTTAGAACGAAGAGGAGTGCTAGGGTCGAACTCTTTTTCACTCTCTTCATTCACATTTGACACCTATTACATTGAGAAATTAGAAAAAATGACTTAAATAAATACTAATTTTTAGCTACTTAATTAAAAAACTAACATCGATTCCAATCATAGTAGACTTTGTCAATCACAATAAATTTTGTTCTCAAGTTATTTTTTATGCTTATTACGTTGTTATCTGTAAATATATATGTGTGTGATTGAATCAGGTCGTAATATATGTGTAGTGGAGAGTATCTACATATATTATCTTTCCTAATTTTCTAATTTTTTATATTGATGATTTGATTCTTACATTAGACACGTCATTTTTCACTAAACCGTAAATGAATTCAACTATGAAAAAAAACTTAATATACTATAAAAATTTAGATCATGATAAATCTAATTTTAAACTATGACCTCTTTTTACATTTCATTTTCTAGCTAGGAATATGTAGTCAGTGATTTCTTAAATATCTATACTATATATAAAGCGGGCTAAGAGGGAGAACATTTTTGGACAAAAATGGTCCCAGCTAATTCATGGAATATATTAATATTTGTCTTTCATAATTTTCATTAAATATTCTAAAAATTAAGATAACATATTTTAACATGCAGGAAATGACAACAAAAATCATGAAAAATGAAAAAAAAAAATTAGTCAAATGTAACGATCAGTTAAAAAAATAGCATTTGAATTAACTATATATATTTGAATGATTCAAACCTAATATGCTATTATGAATTCTACAAATAGATAATGCTTTGCATCATTTTTTTTGCACATATCTTTAAACGAACTATTTTATGTATGGTCATTTTTCATCTTGGAAATACTATGTTAGCATAATTTTTATTGTTTAGTTTATTGTATATGGTACACGTGTTAGAAACTAGTATTATAAAAATGAGTTGATGATGGTGAAATTAAATGACAAATGCAAGCCTAGCAGTCCTCGTAGAGGCTAGTCTTTTATATTTTTAAGTAATTATATTAAATAGATAAGTTTTGAAAGTTAATTTAAAAAATAGTAAGATTTTTGTCAAATTATAAATAAATAGCATATTTTTAATGTCATATAATCAATCAACTGCTAATGAATTTGTAATTGATGATTTTAAGTTTCATTTTATAGATTTTATAATCAAATTTGATGAGATCCTTGTATTTAATTAAATATTTTAATATTTATTATTTTTTAATTAAAATATTATTTTTTAATCAAATTATATGATAATCAATGATTGATTCTAGTTTCATTTTAGGTGATTCTGATAAGAAAATATTCTAGTTTCAATGATTGATTCTAATTCTGATAAGGTAAATAAAGAATTTTAGTACCACCTCATCAATCAACTGTTGACGAATTTATAGTTGACGATTTTATAATTCTATTTACAGATTTCATAATCAGTTTTGGTGGGGACTTTGCATTTTATTAAATATTCCGAAATTTATTATCTTTCAATTCAAACGTTATTTTTTATTTTTATTTTTAATTAAATTAGATGATAATCAATTATTGATTCTAGTTTATTTTTTAGCTAATTCTGATAAGGAAATATTTTAGTTTCAATTATTGATTCTAATTCTGATAAGATAAATAATAGATTTTTAGTGCCACAACATCAATCAGCTGTTGACGAATTTATAGTTGACGATTTTAAACTTCGATTTACAGATTTTATAATTAGTTTTGGTGATGTTCAGATTTTATATAACATGTTATATATAGATGAGGGTCAATTTGATCCAAAATTATTGTCTAATTAGAAAACCTAATATATACCTAAACTATTGAAAATATGCTATTTTTAATGCACCTCTTAAAGTTGTCTATTATGCATAATTTTCCTATATTTTTTTAAATTAACCCAGTAGTAAAAAATTTCGATGCCTTATGACCCCAAAAATTTAATAATTTTAGTACTGAAAACTCACAACGTCTCTCTAAATCTTATCACATGTTTTAAAAGTTAATATTTTTATTTTTATTATCTGATTATAGAGAATGCATAAACTCTTATATCACACCACAAAAATTATATTTATCATTTCATAATTATGAAAACATACTAAATTTTCCGTAATTCAAGATACTAATAATTTATTATGTAGGACAGTTACGGAAATTATTTCCATCAAATTAACAACTAGGTTTCTTTTTCGTAAGCTTTATTTAGTGACATGATAGAAGGGTAAGCCAGCTTAATAGGCATTATTACTTTGTTCACGCCTATTTCTAATCCAAGCCTGATGTGTTGACTGAGAGCGGTCTAGTCATC
Organism: Datisca glomerata; assembly: GCA_003255025.1. Lineage (NCBI taxonomy): Eukaryota > Viridiplantae > Streptophyta > Magnoliopsida > Cucurbitales > Datiscaceae > Datisca > Datisca glomerata. Next base: position 329,394 of record QANY01009387.1, read on the forward strand.
GAGAAAGCTTTGAAAATATGGAGAGCTAGCACATGAGGAGGAGCTTTAATGAGCCTAGACGTGAGAACCACCAGCAAAAGAACCTCCTTAGGGTTGCTTACGGGTATTACCTATGGTGGTTGTGAAACCCCATAATGTGAGAGAGTTGAATTTGAATGTGTGTGAGAGAGAGATAGAGTAATGAGGGAATGTGTATGGCCCCCATTTTTGAAGGAGGGGTGAGTCACTTTATATAAAAAAAGGAGGGGAAATTTATCCTAGGTGACCAATGGGTGATTACCACACATGCTAGTGTCAAAGTTAATCCAACTTATCAAACGATGTTGTGTGTCTCTACGGTCATCCTCCAAGAGAAGAAGACGTGTCTAAAACTATTAAGGAGGTCATGACAGCAGACTGACATGACGAACCTCATCTTAATCATATATCAAGTCATATGCCTCTAATGTTTTTTCAACGTAGTAAAGTCCATCCAATCTCTTATCACATGACCTAAATAGTTACGGGCATCAGGTCAGATGTAGCAATGGTTGCGGGACCTATGGCAACAATGCCCATGGGGACGGCAAGGAGATACACCCACTATCAAGGGAGAATAAGCAGTAGTGCCTATGTAGAGGTTCATCCTTGAGCTCCCATGATGGAGGACCACAACATAGTGGTGCGTTCTCATGCGGAAAGACATCATATGGGTGGCACATAGTAGAGTTAAAGGCTAGCACTCCCATTCTGGTGGACATCACAAGGGTGGTATAGCATTGGGTGCCTGCATTAGGGCGCATGCTAGCGCTTCTATGAATGACACATCATAAGGGCAGTAAGCGCTTCTATGAATGAAGCATCACAAGAGCAGCGAAAGCGTCTATAAGGGATGCATGATGAGAGTGAAAAGCACTCCTTTGATGGTGGCATGACAAAGGCAACAAGCACTCTTAGAAGAGATGCATCACAAGGGCAACAAGTTCTTATATGATTAAGGAATCATAAGATCGGCAAGCATGGAGTGTGACGTAGGCTAGTGCTCCTACGATGGAGGCAGTATGAGGGTGACAAGCATGGAGTGTGATGTAGGCTAAAGCTTCTATGAAAAAGGTATTACAAGGACAACTACAGAGTTGATGCAGGCCACTGCTTATATTATAGAGGCCCGATAAGGGTGGTAACCCTAGAGCGTGATGTAGGCTAGTGCCCCTATGATGGAAGCATCACATGGGCAACAATGATAGAGTGTGATGTAGGCTAGCACTTTTATGATGTGATGTAGGCGTTATAGGGGCGTCATAACATGATCAACGGAGGTGATAGTAACAGAAATCATCTTGATCTTTAATCGATAAATTAAACAACCTAATTTATGCTACAGGATCGAATCTAGGTACTTTTGACATGTGAATCTAAAAAATTCTTCTTTTGCACGTCAAGATCCAAACAATGAACTTCGCACCAATCATCGTCGTCCACACTGACATGTTAAGCCATCATTCATCATCTAATTGATAAAATCATGTGAATACTGATACCTTATGATCTTACTTGGATCACCAACCACTTTTGATCTTACTTGTATCACCTACCAATCACAAGAGTGTGGGCACTCGAGAACAAGGAAATATTTCTCTTTTCTCTCTCTCTTAAATTTCAGCTAGTTAAGGTATTCTCTAGGGTTCCTCTTCTCTGAACTAATGATGTCAAAAGACTTAACCCTAGACTAAGAAACATCATTAATTGAAAGTAACATCCAACGGCTAGGATTAAGGAATCAATCAGCTAAAAATTATATGCTTAATTGAAATTAATTTATAATTCTCATTTTTTAAAATAAGATCAAATTAATTTAAATGGTTGCTATTAAGATTCCATGTCATGCTTATTAGTTATTCGTCCCAACAATATCCAAAATACATAGGTTAGTGCAGGGATCACCAGGATAAAAATACTTGTAGTTAAATAATTAATAAACTCAATTAATCAAAACCTTGATTAGATATATTATTTAGGGAAAATTATTGATTTGGCCATCGTAGTTAAGCACTTTATGTTTAACGGGTATGCTGACGTGACACGTTAAGTGATGACATGACAATCATGAGATCTACATATGCATTAAAATATATTTTTTCTTTCCAACACATGTATTATACATTTTTACTTTATTAATTTTTTTTACTTTTAACTATTTCTCTCTCCCTCATCCCTCGTCTCTCCCAATCTCCATTGAAGCCTGCTTCATCTTTCTCTCGATCTCCATTGAAGCCTTCAACGAAGCAACATGTTGTTGCAGTTTCATTTCTCCTCTTTGAAAATTAATTATCTTCTCTCTCAACTACACCTGGATCTAAAAAGATAATCAATATATTCTAAAGTTCAGACTCACAAACCATACTTATCCATTTGAATTGCAAGAAAAAGACTAACCCATTTGACAGAAACTACAATGATATTGAAAATTTCTCTTTTTTTAATCCTTTAATCTGCCAAGCTAAGTATAAATCGAGCTTAACCCAAGTTGATAAACCAAAACCCAAAACCACAAAGAAAACCTCAATACAACATAATTAAGATGAATGGATGGTTTTCGAGTTAGGGAAATGATGGTTTTCGGGTTTAGGGTTTTCATAAGAATGAAGAAAATGAAGAAGGAAGAGAAAGGGAGAAGGAGAAGGGCTAAAATCGTTTCTCCTCCTCTGAAGGTTGTTGCTTCGTTGAAGGCTTTGATTCTTCTCAATCTTTCTCACTGATTTTTTTCTTCATTTCGTTCATCCTTCTCCTTCTTTTTCTTCATTTTTGTTCATTCGTCAGCTCCCTTTCGAAGCACCTGAAGCTAGTGGTGTGGAAACGACAAAATCGAAGGTTGTTCTCCTCAGGTCCTCGGCTCAAAATCGACAAAATCAAAGGGTGTAAAACTGACATCTGAAAAACAATTTCTATAAAAACTAAACCACAAAACAAAATACTTAATAGCATGGCGATACATTTATACAAAACTTCTACCCCGAGCACACGCAATGGAGCCATAGACAGTCAAGTGAAATCCAATCCACGAAATAATTTGTTCCATGGACAGTATCATTGTGGTAAAGGTCGTAATGCCAGATGAATCATTACCGTAGGGCATAGAGGGGGAGGTCATAAGCATCTATACCGTAAAATCAATTTTCGACGGAATGAAAAAGACATATATGGTAGAATCGTAACCATAGAATACGACCCTAATCGAAATGCATACATTTGTCTCATACACTATGGGGATGGTGAGAAAAGATATATTTTTAATCCCAGAGGGGCTATAATTGGAGATACCATTTTCTTTTCTTTTTAAAATTTGATCTCTTCTATCTCCTGTAAAAGGATTATATTTCCCATTGTTAACCAAATCCCTCAATCCGACTCGCGATCCATGTTTCCCATCGCCTTCAATCCGACTCGTTCGAGATTGCTGAGCCAAAGCGCTAAGAGAGATGAGGGAAATATGGTTTTCGTTCTGTAGAGATGAGGGAGAGATGGTTTTTTTGGTTCATGAGAGATGAGGGGGAGAGGAGATGGGATTTTTTACATATTTTTTATAAAATAAAAATATATAATACAGTTGGAAAATATAAAATAATATTTTAATATCATGTCATGACTTAACTTACCAAGTCATCACTTAACGTGTCATGTCAGCGTGTCCGTTAATGGAGGGTGACAGAAGGACCATATTGAAACGTTAAGCAAACTAGGATGACCAAATTCAGACTTTTTAAACTACGATGATCAAATTGAAAACATGTGTAAACTACGATGACCAAATTGAAAACATGTGTAAACTACGATGGCCAAATTAGTATAATTAGATGAAGTGTTATCGAATAAATTTATACATCTCTCATATCCTTAAGTTTCAAATCTTATTCTACGATCAACCATCATACTTGCTGCACCGATAAATTATCAAATTTCTAATGATCTATTAGAGATACTAAATATTTAGTTTACTATAATCATATGTTCAGATTCTGTTATGTGATACTATGTCATTTAATTAAAAGTGTCTATGAACTTTACTATTGATAATCTATACATCCTCACTATCTACCAACTCAATTATCCAACCTACATAGTGTTGACCCATAGAGTCTCAATCATAATAGATCAAAAGAACTAAGATATTAGATATGAGTTCATAACATTTTCATGATTAAGAGCATTCATAATATAATAGCAAGGAATCATGACTTTTTTAAGATAATACTTTTTTTCTTAAATCATTTATTAGTTCTTTTAATGCACTATTATATTAACTGAGTAAAGTATATTAATTGGATACTTCACCTAGTGATTAAGGTGAGTAAAAATATGTATATGGTTATTGCACTATGATCTTTTTTAATAAAGTGTCCAACGCCACTAGAGTGAAAATAAGTATCTCAATTCATAAAGAACGATTAGCTAAATACAACTTTCCTATGAGCTAAACTCAATATGACTAATAAATCAAGTATTAAATGACTGTGGACCTTTTTTTTTCATGTAATATAAGAATAATCATTTTATTATTGTTCAAAGTAAATGTCTCCATCAAAGAAATATAGAATTCACGTGATTTAAGGGCACAATTCCAACAACTTGCAGGTGTCAGTCTCAGCAACGACGAGTCAACGTAGTAATAGTCAAACATCATATACACATTTGAATCAACTTATTCTCTTATGAACAGTAGAGAGCGAGTCGTTGTCTGTTTCGATGAGAAAGTTTTTTTTACGCCTAGAGTACTGAATATTCAGTACTCATTCATATCATCAATTGAAACGTGTCTTGAAATATTATATTTATTCAGATTTTGAGGAGAGAATAAATAGTTTTTTGAAATTTAAAAAAAAGGTGTACACCTATCTCATCAAAAAAAATTAAGAAAATTTGTTTGTTTTCTTTATTTTACTATTTGTATTGAGTGTTTAGTTTATTTAAACCATCTAAAATAAATTAGACAACCCAGATCATTAGAACGACCCTATGACATTCTCGAAAGAGTTGATGACGACGACGATGCCAGTTTACCCATCGTGTAGACTACACGAGGCCAGTGTAGCCATCGTGTAGTCTACATTATACCAGCGTAACCAATGTGTAGTTTACATAATGCTAGTATAGTCATCGTATAGTCTACACGATAGATACATGACGCTAGTGTACCACCATGAATGACACTCCAAAAATAAAATGTCGAAGGATTAAAATAAAGTAAAATGTCGAAAAAGAACTAGAAGAAGGAATCGTTGTCCAATAATGCATAAAACCCAATTTTTAGATTTGATTTGTAGCTAGATATGGTTCAGATCTTTAAAAATGGTAAAAACTCATTTTCAGATCTGGGTTGTTGTCAGATCTTCTGGTTCAGATCTGTAAAAATGGGTGAAAACTCATTTTCAGAAAAAAAAAAATTCTCAGAAAATTCATGAACATGAATAGGAAAATAAATAAATATTTTGTTGTTGCATGAAGAAGTAAGAAGGATGAAGAAGAAGACGAAGAAGAAAACGAAGAAGAAGACGGAGAAGAAAATGAAGAACAAGTGGAAAAAATGAAAAAAGAAGAAGGAGAAATGAGGTGAAGGGTAAACATGTAACTTTATAAATATATTTTGAGTGGAATATGAGTCAGATGCCAGGAGAAACATAAATTAGTGTATGAGTCAATTTCTGTAAAGTGATTAATCTAGGGGTCCAATTTAGCAAAAACCCGATTTTTTTTCCAATTCCTTGTAGTTCAATGGATTTCAGCTTTTTGGACTTTATCTTAAAACACGTTGCAGAGATTAATGTAAATTCATAATGCTAATCAATGTAACGTGTCTAATAATAATCATAAATTAAAGTGTAAAACTTAATATGTGAAGGACATTGTAGTTTAAAAAAATTTCTCAAATTTTGATACTTTTGTATTTGTTATAGATTAATGCTATGTAATTTCTAATCTTCTTTGTATGGTAACAAATATTGTTCTTTTTTTATAATTTTTTAAGGCATATGACTATTCATTTTTCTCATTTTATATTTGCCTCCTATTAAAATAATAAATATATTTAATTAAATTAATAAGTTAATCTATAATAAATATATTTAAATAAATTTACATTAAATAACTTGTAGAGTGTTAGTGTTTTTAGAATTTAATTGAATAAATATATTTAAAAATATTTCTTCCTTTAAACTTCGTTTAGAAGTAATAATGTGATAGTGATTTCTTATAGTATTTTGACATTAATCCTTGACACAATAAATTTGAAAATAAACTTCAAAATTTTCGAGGAATCTTAGATCAGATATGGAGATGTGCTTGTTTTTTATGTTCGAAAAGGAGACGAGGACAGCAAAATCCCAGCATGGATTACTAGGTTGATTCTCCTTCTGTAATGAAGGATGTAGGGGGAATTGACAGTGATTTGATTATTTCTTTCTTTTCTTCTTTTTGTTGACAAGTACTGTTTATTTTCTTGTTTAACTTGGGTTTAGCTTTCCAGACAAAACTTAATAAATTCTGATTCGGAATAGGAATAGGAATTGATGTGCTTACGTATGAAATGTTTCTAGTTAACTTATTTTTTATTTTCTTAGAAACCTAGAATTTCTTTCAATATTTTATTTCCAAAATGTTTCTTAGAAACCTATAATTTCTCTCAATACAAGTCCTTTTTCCTTTAGTCGACCCCTCTGTTGTCAATAATTGTACTTTATTCACAATCAGATTTGACAAGTACATACAAAACCCCTCATAATTGCGAAAACAACCACTAATTATTACGTAGTTATAACTGCTGCCACGGGTAAATAAACGTATATTTTTTGTTCTTTTCTAAAATTATGAGTTATGAACCATCATTCCTAACTCTCCTAATTTACTCCATTAACTTAACCTCTTTGTAAATACATTAAATACAGTTAAGTTCACTTTTTTACTCCCCAACTTAGATCTGAGAATCAGATTTGGTAGGTATGAAGAGTCGTCTAATCAACCGGAGAAATTTTGGAAATATAAATATCTAGCATGGAGAAAAGTATTAGCATTCTTGAGGAACTAGATAGAGACAATCACAGGTAATAGTACCTACTTAAGGTTCAAAGGGGCGGTAGTGATGGTAATTTGTGGTGGCAGTGAAACATGAATTATATAGTGCTGGATAAACATGTATGTAATATGTTCCACAAACGAGAGGGAGATAGAGAGAGAAAATGATTTATAGTGAATGTGAATATGTTTAGCTTCCTCAACATGAGTGTCTAAGTCTCTTTATACAGAGAGAGATATAAACTCCATTTAATAATGGCCAATGAGTGAGTGACAGATATCTTAGTGCCAATGTAGGCTAACGTATGATGTGTCTCTCTATATGATGGTTGACCGTTATGACTTCGACTCGCTGATGTGTCACATGTCGCTCTTATGAACTACTGTCAAGTGTCAGCTTTGACTGTTCAACGTGATTCCTGGATCCATGTCAGTTACTGACCGACGACATAAAGTGCATATTGTATTATATATTCTTTCTATGTAATCATTTATATCCTTATAACCACTAAGTCAAGTGACAAAGACTTAAGTGAGCCTTTTGCCTTAGAACAATTCTGGAGGTTATAATCTGGTAGGATTTGGATGATGTTCACTATATTGGAAAGTGTATCCCTTCACCAGTATGACCTCTATAAGTGTTATGGATGTGCCAACTTCCCATTTACGGGAAGTGATTTAGGTTTTAAGGCACCCCAACGTAATGACATTTATCTCGTCGATGTGGCACGCTCTCTGTGTTCTTCCTTCTCAGATTTATTGTCACTGCACGTGATGCATGGCGCAATGTGAAACGTAGCGTACATGAGAATCCTCCCTATAGATACCCTAACGAGCTTGTTGATGTGTCATTACGTTGTGTCCACTGCCAATTAATCAAATGATTAATTAGAGTGGACCTCACATGGAAGCTTCTCAATAAATAGAGGCATTCCCTTTCATTTAGAGGACTTTTACTTTTGCTTCATATTTTCTACTTACTAGACTTGAAGAATTCTCTCTTAATTCCTCATCCCAAGAGCATTTCGTCACCTCCATATGTTGGCACAAAGTGATCGTCATTCACCCTTCAGATCCTAACCTTCACGTTCACATGCTATATTTATCATTTATTATGACTAGATCATACCTGTAATTACACCCATGTGACATCATGGTCACACCCCCTTAGCTCTGAACATTCGGTGACTCCGTTGGGGAGTGATCTGTCACTGTAACTTCAACTATGTCGGGAACAGATGAAATCACCACCACACTGGAGCAACCTAATGTCGATGCAATAGCTGCTACTGCATCAAGAATGGATCATGCTGCAGCTATTAGAGAGTTGAAAATTTCCAACAATGATCTCTATGCTTCCAATAATGAGATTCGGGCAATGTTGAGTACTTTCACAACATTACTCTAAGGGCCTTCCACACAAAATTCACATGCACCTCCACAATTGCACCTGACGCAAAACGGCCAGTCACGAATAAGCTCAGAGCAACCATAAGTCTCAACTCCTAATATTCACGCTCCACATGCACTTATCACTGTCAATGGTGTCTTGAGACCTATTACAACCACCAACAATGAAAATGTAGACAATCCATCCAACCCTTCTCTTGTCGTCATCACACCCACTGTCATGATGCAAGTATCGCTAGTGTAAGAGACGCAGTGTGCTTCAAAATATATCCTTCATGAGTATTTGGAAAAGATGTTCTAGGTAGATAGGATGAGAACATCCATGAACGACTCAGTCATAGACTTTCAACCACCGTATCTGGTAGAATTTGCAAGCCAACCATACCCCGTTGAATATGTGCCTCCCAGATTTCAGAAATACAATGGGAAGACTAGTTGTGCAAAAGAGCTTATAACTCGATTCATTGACGGTTTAGGGCCATATGGTTATGATAACTCTATGCGCCTGAGGAAATTTTCTAAATCACTTATTGAACGGGCTCATACATGGTATGATAACTTAGAACAAGGATCTACTTTGACATGGGCACAAATGACTTCCATCAATTGTGCAAAATTCTTTGTGTCAGGAGAAAATGTGAGCATCCTAGATCTCGAGAGAGAATCACAAGGACCCAATAAAGAGTTGACCGTTTATGTACAATGATTCAAGGACAAGGTGATGGAATGTACACATGATTACAAAGAAAATAGATTGGTAAATATGTGCATCGGTGGTATGATCAACGAATATAAGGTGCATTTGGAGAAATCTAAATATTACTTCTTTCGCACGTCTTCAATTGGCTGCACACTGTACAAGCACTTCTGTAATTAGGCAAAAGCTGACAGAGCGAAATGAGCGTGGTGACCGTACATGGAAGTTGATGTCACGCTATACATCATAAGTAGCCATGGCACAGTCACATGGTCGAGGGGTAAGAAGGGAATACAGATGACAGATATATGCTACCACATTTCCCCTGTTCAATTGATAAAGTTGAAGCCTTACTTGACGCTTGGGTTAAAGATAAAGAAATCAAGCTTCCATGTGTTGTTACACTCCCTATAAGAGATGAGAGGCAATCCCCTAAGTATTGTCATTTCCACCAAAGTTTGAATCACCCGACTAAGGATTACAGGACTTTCAGGAGGATATTTGATGAGAAACTAGAAAAGGATAAATTATCACGGAAGATGTCGCTCTTGTTGAAGAATAACCTTTTCCTCAGCATGCTAAAGTAAACATGATCAGTGCATATGGTGGTCCTTCATCTTCTTATGTAACAATGATAGAGGATGACAACGAAGAAAATCCATCTGAGGGGAATGCCAAATTCATAGAATCTCTACTGAACACAAGGCTTTGCAAGAATTTTTTTTGATACTAATGAATTAGACGACATAGCAAGGTGATAAGTAACTCAGACATTGGTGGATGATTTTTAGCATAGTAGTATGAGGACGCACTATTTCTTTGTACAACTGCCACTGGGCAGAATAAGGCAAAACGAAGAAGGAACAATCACATTCACCAATGGAGACCATCGTGTCAAGAGAACTGGGCATAATCACCCTCTATATATCGAAGCTACTGTGATTGGTGTGCAAGTAAAATGAGCATTGATAGACAGTGGATCAGGAATCAATGCAATGTCAAATTCCATATTTAGAGCGGCATGGATTCTTGAGAAGAGACTTGTGCGACAGTCAATCATGATAACAAGATTCTCTTCAGCAGCCGTAAAACATTGGGTTACGTCAATGTTGAACTCCAAGTGGGTCCGATGAAGACTATGAATTATTTTCATGTGATTGAAGCTAAGACTATGTACCACATACTCCTAGGCTAGCCATGGATTCATGATCATGAATATGTGTCGTCAACATTACATCAATGTTTGAAAGCATGGTGGAAAGGAAGAGTTGTCACTGTGGCAGTTAGCAAAGCTCCATTTGATTTGGCTGAAGTAGTGATGTTTGATAATCTGGTAGTAGCAGGGACAACTGGACCAAGAAAAATCATAGCAATCACTTTAGAAAAATGGGAAAATAGTGGAGACAAGACAATTATGAAAACATGGACAAAGCTAGTTACTCCCGTCAAACTACTAAATGGAAAGAAAGCATATCGCTTATGATGGTGCGCGAGGCAACGCACACAGCTTGATCCCTCTAGTGACAAAAGGGAAGTGGAAGATTTTATGATGGAGGAAGCATTTGAAAAACTACATGGTCTATCAAATGGTATATATGTAATGAATTGTGAACTACTAGAGCATCCTTCGGTCAAGAATCCTTTACCGCCACAGGATGAATCAGAAGAAGTCCAACTTGAAGATGGAACAGTCAACAAGCTAATCTTCTTGGCTAAGAGTCTAATGAATTAACAAAGGTAAGCATTACTAAGGTTGCTGAAAGAGTTTGAAGATGTATTCAGATGGTCTTATACTGATATGCTAAGGCTGGATCCCACCCTGGTAACACATAGATTGGGAGTTTCTAAGAGTTACACGCCAATCAAACAGCCACCGTGAAATTTTCGTCCCGATGTTGAACTTAAAATTAAGGTAGAAATCTAGAAACTCATTGAAGTGGGATTTATCAAACCCATCAAACATCTTATATGATTAGCGAACATTGTCCCCGTGAAGAAGAAGAATGATTAAATTCGATGTTGTGTTGATTTTAGAGATTTAAACAAAGCATGTCCTAAGGATGATTTTCCTTTATCCATGTAGATGCCCTGGTAGATGCCATAGCAAAGCATGAAATATTTTCATTCATGGATGGATTTAGTGGATACAATCAGATCATGATGGCAATGGGGGATGCTGAGAAAATGGCCTTCCGAACACCGTTTAAGAATTTCTACTATGTTGTGATGCCATTTAAACTAAAGAATGTTGGGGTAACCTATCAACGGGAAATGACGGCCATTTTTCATGATATGATACACGACTATGTTGAAGATTACGTAGATGCTCTGGTGGTAAAGTCTAAGAAAGTTGAACACAATTTAAGGCATTTGAGAAGTGTTTTTGAGAGATGCATGTTTTATAAGTTGAAGATAAACCCATTGAAATGTGCTTTTGGTGTGTCTTGGGAAACGTTCTCAGGCTTCTGTGTGCATAAGTGAGGAATAGATATTGACCAATCAAAGGTAAAAGCCATCATAGATATGCCACCTCTGCATTCAATAAAGGAATTAAAGGTCTTCATGGGAAAAGTGTCATATGTAAGTTGTTTCATAACTGCCCTTGACGAATCTTTGAGTGATTTACAATCATTGCTGAAACAAGATTGTGATTTCTTCTAGACGGATGAACACCAACGTAAATATGATGCTATAAAGAATATATTCTTAGGTTCTACTACCATGGTACCCCCACGTAATGATTTACCCTTTTTACTTTACATTACATCGAATTCCAAGTCTATATGAGTTGTGTTGGCACAACAATGAGAAGAGGTAGAACGACCGGTCTATTATTTGAGTAGGGTTTTGTGTGGAGATGAGTTGAGATATTCACCCCATGAAAAACATTGTTTAGCACTGATTTTTGTCACATAGAAGTTTCACCATTACATGATGGGGAATAAAGTTCACTTGACGATAAAATCTAATCCAATTCATTTTCTTTTATCCAGACCCACACTAAATGGGAAGCTTACTCAATGGACGATGTTATTGAGTGAATTCGATATAACTCCAATTACTCTAAAGGCGCAGAAGAGTCAAGCTTTGACAGATTTACTGGCTCAATTTCTTAGTGGGATACCAGAACCTATCAGTGAGGCCATACTCGATGAGTTACACGAAGTCAATGTTTGCAATAATGCATCATGGACTCTTACGTTTGATGGATCATCTACTCATTCTAGTCATGGCGCATGACTTATTTTAGAATATCCTCTTGGTAATATTTTCTCAAGGGAATACAAATTAACATTCCCGTGTACGAACAATGAGGCAGAGTATGATACTCTTTTATTGGGATTTTGTTATGCCAATGAGAATTGTGCTAATATTATGAAAGTCAAAGGAGATTCCAATTTGATCATCAGCCAAGTGAAATTATATTTTGATGTTAAAGAAACGGCTTTAGCCAATCCATCATGAAGTTCAGAAAATGATTGAAGCGTTTGATTGTTTAGTCTTTGAGCATGCTTCGAGATCTAACAATCACCACGTTGATGCCTTAACCATGCTTGCTTCAGAGCTTCCACTCATCGAGCCTATTCTAAGCATTGAGATATCACTTAAATCTACAACTATGATTTCTGAATGAGGTATTGAGCAATCACTTCAAGATTGGGAAGCGATATTAAGGAGGAATTATCCAAGGGAGATGTAACTTTGAACAAAGAGCTAAAACATTTCATGATATTGAATGTAATTCTTTTCTTCAAAGGTTCAGATGGAGTACTGTCACGTTGTGTAAACATTAAAGAAGGTCACTGTCATCTTACTCACCTCCATGATGACTTTTGTTCTATGGAGGGACCACCTTTACATCGTTGTTTGCAGAGAATGGGATTATATTGGCCAAGTATGAGTAGAGATGCTACAAGCCTATAAAAGAACTATGGAAAATGTCAATTGATCCCTGATCCAAAGGAAGTTAATTTATTGGAAGCTGTTACAGATTGGTAACAACCTAACATTACATACCTGAACGAGCGCATGCTCCATATAGATGCGATAGTTGCTGCTATTGTACAAATGAAAAGCTCACGTTTCTTTCTCATCAATGGTGAACTCTTCAAGAAAAATATCAATGGTTGTCCTCTGAAATGTTTAGGTTTAGATGATAAAAATACCATAATAGAGGAAGTGCATAGTGGAGCGTGTGGAGAGCACCAAGGTGGCAAACGTCTATATGAAGAATTACTATGGATTGGTTATTACTGGCTAACAATAGAGGTAAATACGTTATAATTTTCCCAAAAATGCTATGCTTGTCAAACTTTAGGAAATTTCATTCATGCGCCAACAATACCCTTACATTTGACTGAAGTCTCGTAGCATTTTCATACTTGGGCATTGGATTTCATTGGTCCTATATCTCCATCTTCAAGAGGAAATATATGATTCTTAACTGCTATAGATTATTACACTAAGCGGGTATAAGAGGTATAAGCCATACCACTGAAGGAAGGTACATGGGAACAAGTATACAATTTCATAGAGGAATACATAATTTGCCGCTTCGGTATTACCAAGACGCATTATCTCAGATTGCATTGCATTTACAAGCAGGGTTGTAGCTTAATTATTCAAAGCATACGATATCCGCCATGACGGGTCCACTCCTTATCACTCAAAGGAAATGGTCCAGTTGAAGATACTAACAAGACTTTGCTTTGGATACTTAGTCAAATCATCCACGATGTACAAAATACTTGTCATGAGCTCTTACTGCTTTCATTATGGGCATACCAAACTTCAAAGTCATCATAAACACTAGCGATCCCTTTCACAATAATATACGGATATGAGGCAATTATCCCAACAGAGGTAGATGTACCTTCGGCATGGTTATCATCTGTGGCAAGTGTTGAACATTGTGCACACCTTGCTGACCTAGAGGCGATGGATGAAAGAAAAGATAAGGCAAGAGAAAATATTCAGATGTATCAGGAACGCATGGGTAAAACTTGTGATAAAATAATGAGACCTCGAACATTTGGCATTGGACACCTAGTATTAAATGTGACAAATCATATCATGAGAGGGGTGCATGCTTAGAAATTCACAACCAAATGGGAAGGGCCTTATGAAATTTTCTCCATCGTTGAAAGTGAGTATGTCGCTTGGCTAATTAGAGGACTCATTGCCCCTTGTCGTCACCTATAAACTTTAAGTTTATCAAGAAATATCATCCATGAGGATGGAGTCGTTTATGAAGATTTTTTATTGCAAAAGCAGTTAGAGGAATCTCAAATTAGTTTGTCTACTTGTAATAAATGAGTTCTGGACGACTAAAAGTTATAGTCAGAGTTCTTAGAACACTCTTCTAATGAAATGAAAGAGTGGTTATTTAAAAATTTTATTCGGTTTATGAAAAATTTGATTTACGACCAAACAAGACTAAACATATATGTCATAGATTGTTTAGCATTGTGTTTGTCACTTTGCTAGGTACGCCCGTGGTAACAATAAATTATCATGAGGTGAATGCTAGGACTGAACGTCTCTCATCTCTAACTTACGTGTCACAGGTCTCTTGGAATGTGTATTTCACTTCGCTAGGTACGCCTGTGATAACGACAAATTATCACTAGGTGTATGCCAGGACTGGATGTTTTTCATCTCCAAGTTACCTGTCACATAACACTTGGAATGAGTATTTCATTTCACCAGGTACGCCAGTGGTAACGATAAATTATCACAAGGTGTAAGCTGGAACTAGACGTTACTCATCTCTAATTGTGCTTACCACATATCACTTGGAATGAGTGTTTTGCTTCGCCATGTATACATGTGGTAAGGATAAATTATCATGACGTATAGGTTGGGACATGATGTTTCTCATCTCTAAGTATGCCTGTTACAGGTCTTTGGGAATGAGTGTTTCACTTTATCAAGTACACTTGTAGTAATGACAAATTATTACGACGTGTATATTGAGATTGGATGTATTACATCTTTGAAATATAATTCGTCAGATACATTTGTGTTAATAAAAATTGTTATAGGATGTAGACTAAGATTGAATGTAAAATAATTACTAAGGGATGCTTAATGGAAAATAACTTAGGCTATCTTAATTGTGCCAATATGATATTTGATTTTATTATTTAATAGTATGACTTTGATATTATCATGTACTGTTACCTGATACTACTACACTATATGCGCCTTGATCATAATACTATGATACTATATACGCCTTGATGCTATCATATGCTATTGCATGATGCCATTACTTGATATTATTGTTTAATGTTATCACTTTCTTTTATCTTAAAAAGAGGGGAGATGGTGCATACAAAAAAAGGTAGTGTATTAATAGAATAGCTAATGAAAGTATAAAAGATGTCCAACTACATGGTAAAAAAATGAACGCAAAGCAAATTCAACACAACAAAAATGAATTAACGTGTTGTGAATGGATCTCTGGTAAACTTATCAGATGGATTAAGATCAACAATAGGATTCTTTGTTATAGCTATTTGATGCTTTCTTATTGGTTTGTCAATCGATTGAATACGTTGAGAAGACTCATTTATAACTGCAAGATGGTGTCGAAGTTCTCGTCAAAGAACATTAAGATTTTTTGTCCGTACGAGCTGTTTATGAAATCATCTACATTCACGAACGAACGGCCTTAACCAACTTAGCTCAATATTTTGAGCCTTCAAACTTTTCCACACAAACAACATATAAAGCTAATGGCTCTATTTTAGATCTTTCAATAGTGAAGTAATCTATCATACACAAGAGCTCGCCTAACATATATGCACACTCTAACCAGACCGAATATGTGGCACACGTGTGTTTCAATCCTGTCTGAGGATATACCTCCTCCATTTTCACAAGGTAATCACGAAGATCTTTGTCTACATGCAAATTTAAGTAGCTCGCCAGAAAGCCGTAGCTTAAACTTGTTAGCATCATGCCAAAAATAATGATCATCGTCCATCTCAAAAGTGTCACCATCTGATTCATCTTGCACGGGCATCTGAGGTCGAGACGTATCCTCTTGGAAAGGACTTTGAATGTCGCAGTTAGAATCATAATCTACATCATCATGAACATCACTCGAACTTAGGACTTTGATTCCTGTTAATACTTTGCCTTGACTATGATGAAGGGGCAATGGTACTCCAGTAGTATAATCGAAGATATCCACTGTCAGAGGTACTAAATCCAAAACAACATTAAGGTCATCTAGATTATCCGAGGGAATGAGAAGTGCAATGAATGAATCATGGGGGATCGCCACGACAATTAGGTCCATCATCGACTGAGCTTGTCATTCAACATTTGAGCGTCTGTAGGATCAAGACCATAAGCTTAAATATTGATCGGCACTGTTGTTTCCATAGGCATTGTTCCAGAAGAGTTCTGCACCGGATAATATTAAAATGTTCATAAATAAGAATATATGAATAAATTAAAAAAAAAGTACACCACGACGAGCAGAGGACATCTGGTATGTTGCTCCATCATGTGTATCTTTCACATGTTCAACAATTTGATCTTGCCTTGGGGATGAAAGGGATATGCTAAGTATTTCAGGCCCAAGAACCTTCTCTATGATTCTATCCTAAAAAGGGAAGCATAAGCAGCTATTACACAAAATTAATACATAGTGATGTTGAATGACAATTGTTATTAAAATAATAAATTGAGATATAATCCTCCTGGAATGAGGTGAACTGTAGTAGAAGTATCACCTACTCTAACAAAGATTTGCTCAAGTCCTTGCCCATGGCGTTTGTTAGTACCACCAAGTGACTTTGAGGCCGTGGCAAAGCCCTGAGAAAACACACATAATATAAGTGACAATGTTATTGCAAAATGCGCAACTCAACAAAGCTACATGATAGTTGATTTATTTGACTTACATCAGAACCCCTAACCACTTCTTCAAATCTTGGACTGATCGTGCTTGAAAGACGTGTCTGGCAAGACTCAACTGACTCATAAATTGTTATGTTAGCAATCTTAGATTTAGACTTCGCTTTGTTGCGGGGATGTGTAACATGAACCTTGGATATTCCTTTACCTTTGTTAATGGCAGATACTTTAACACGAGGCTTCGTCGATATAACTTCAGTAGCTTCTCTTTTTCATGATTTCTGTGCTTCTTTAGTGGGAGGACGCAATGTTAAGTCATTCTCATAAATGACTAACTCTGTTGGAGTCCTTGAGTCCGAGTCAATGAAAGACCGCCACTTCCCTGCTAAGGTTCTCCAATAAATTTTCATGCTTCTGGAAAATGCAGGAGCACGAGATGATCGAGGTATGGGAATCATATGAGAAACGTTGTTTAAATAATTTTTTCCTTCCATCCACAATGCAAATGTTACCAAAAAACCTAGCCTACCTTGCCTTGGTCTTGTAACTCCCTAATCAAAACCAAATTGATGAGGAAACATGTTGCATTGATAATGTGTACTATAGAAAAAGTTACCTTATTTCTCCTTTTCATGCTCAACTATGAGAGGTAGTGTTGAAGGAAGAAGAATGGCTATCATGAGTTGTTCCTCCCATCGAAGTGACATCACTTGCCCGTTAGTTTCAAGGTCAATATCTTTATTACAGAGCTTCATGACCATGCACTAAGTGGATGATCAATATTTGGAAAAGTTGAGATCTTGACCCTTGTTGGAGCACATCGAGGGTAATGTTCCCACATAAACATCTGTAAGAATGCACTATTACCAAAGGTTTCAATCTCATAACGTCCTAGCGATCGCTCTAAGTCATAGTGGATTCAATCAAAGAGGTAGTACAAATTATCCAAGAATATTGGAGCTAAGGTGATTTTTGACTTGACGATAATCTGGCCGTCAATGCAAATACACGAGTATTCATCATCTCGTTAGGAAGACCTAATGCAATAATTGTTATATTATAGTTGTGCAACAATCATCTGACAATAACATATTATCATTGGGATTAAAAAATGTGTTGATATTACCTTGAAAAATACGTCGTGATAGCCATAATGCAATAAAAGCAGCTAATTCCACATTCTTATCTTCAGAGACTAGGCCTTGCTGTGATTTATGTTGCTCTTCTCCTTCTTTGTTGGAAGCATTGACGTCTTTGAAGAAATAAAATAATCACCCAAAAAAATTTGCTCCTTTACTTATATCATTTCCCATGAATGGTTTCTTATAAGATCTAGAACGACCACCGTGTAACATGTCCACTAAGAGTTTCACATCTGGCTCGAGCTTAGTTGTTGTAACATTGTGATCGCCGAAGAAAGGAAGGCGCAACAAAAAATATACGTCCTCAAGAGTAAGTGTAAATTCACCCCAAGAAATGATGAAAGTGTGTGACTGTCCACTCCAATGCAATAACAAAGTTTGTATTGTTGATGGATCATGAAGAATAGTAAGTCATGAACTAGCCATCAAAGCCTCAAATATGCCCACTTTCTTCAAAATTGAAACATACTCAGGGACTGGAAAATGTAGTTTTCCCATTCACACCATCTAGTTGTTGCCTTAGTGTGATTGTAGATAATAATTGGAGATATAGGAAAATCACCCTGTACATACCTAAAAAGGGGAATTAAGTATGCAGATATACATTCCACGTTTCTACTTTCTAGCCCAGGCAATGAAATCGAGTCTGCATAAGTTTGCTCCTCATTCATCTTTTCGGTGTCATGAATTACTTGAAGAGCATTATCTTTCATGACATTCCAAGGTTTATTTAGAACTGGTGGATGCATGTCAGATTTTGGAGTAGTAAAATGGTTTGCAAGTTTTTCATGAGAACAACGAGATTTGGCCCTAAAAATGATGAGAAATCAAATTCTAATATTAGAAACAAAGGTTTGATAAATTAAATTGTTTAAAAAAATAAATATATAAATAAGACAGCCTTTTTGCATGCCACATGCAAAGGCGTTTAACACGATGTTATATGTTCGATGTAATGGCATCCGACGCTGTTGTATGTCCCATGTAATGGTGTCTGACATTGTTCCGATACTATTATACATTTCGTGCAGCCGGTGCTCCATCATGTTCTTACTATGTTATTCTTGTCTTACTATGATTAATTACTTGAACGGTTGATATACGAGATTGATCCGCGATAGAGCTTCACTTGTACAATAGTAATCTATGACGATGACTATTTATAAAAAAAATATCATTGACGGCACAAAATATTTGACGATAAGACAAAGACATGATGTAAAAGAAATTTTACCTTACTCAATAGTGGTGATTCTTTTGAATGATGTGAAGTGAAAAACTCTACTCATCACAGATTCTCTCTAATATAAGGGGAGAATGATTGGAAGGCTTGACAGGTTTCCCAAAAGACTGAATTTATCACAAAGAGAAAGGTTGATGTTTGACAGGTTTCCAAAAGATTGAATTTATAAAAAATGGAAACGTTGCCAAAAGACTATAGTTTATGAAATAGGAAACGTTTCCAAAAGACTGTGAATATATGGATTTTTTTCCAAAAAAATGTAATTTTCATACTAACGGCGTGGGGATAGATTACTAGATGTCAAGATCGCAACGCCATTGAGGGTTCGATAATATGAGTATTCTATCAAAAGTTATGGATACAAAACTTTTTTAAAATGAAAAAAACATATATTTGAAGGGCTAAATGATATATGGGTGATCCCGTGGCGGGTTGACACATGACAAGCGGAAATACTCATCTACATTAGCCCCTTTGGGCTGCTTCTTGGGTCAAAATGCGGGTCATAAACGAGGATATCGGGTCGAGACAGGGAGCAAGTGGGAATGTGATGTGTATATCAGATGGGATCACACAAAACGGGTTGCACGCGGTTCATTTATGGGTCCATGTGTCACGCTTGTTAATGGCGCATAGTATTGGTAGATGGAGTTTCGGGTCAAACACGAGTCACGTGAGGCTCCTCGTGGTGGGCTGCTTTTGCAAGGGAAGGTCGAGCCATTGCCATGTCCTAGGCCGCATTTGTGTCTGCTACGCTGTGCACTTGAATTACTTAAGTCGTGGGCCACTTTAAAAAAAATTCATAAAAGATGGTCATAGGTATCAGATTAAAAAAAAAGGGAATTTTAAAGTAGGCTGCGCTTCCTCACGAAAGTTTGGCGTGTAAAAAAAGTTTGGCAAAAAGAAGCGACCAGCCAAAAAGGCGTTCTTTAATCCATTATTGTCTTGTTGTTGCTATGTGAGATGGTAGTGGAGGATTGTTTGATACTTAGTTCATGAAGTTCTTTTAGGCACTTCTTGATGCTGGGTGTTATCAATCAAAAGTGGAGTATTCACTCTTTGTTCAATCAAATGGTAATTCAGTCACTACTGTGTTGCTTCATGTGCAGATGAACTTGGAAATCATTATTTCTATCAAACATATCTTAACTTTTTTCAAAATCAAATACCTTGAAAATCTAAAATATTTTTTAGCGATTGAAGTTGCGAGATTGAGTAAATGAACTTATTTGTCTCAAAGAAAATATGCACATGAGATCCTTAATGACACAGGCCACCTCTGTGCAAGACCAGCGAAATTTTGTATGGAACCAAACCTCAAGCTTGATTATATAGGATCAAACGTTAACTAAAAGTTATAATTTGTAGTTAATTAGTTAGCATTCAAACACTCGTCTTTAGGTTTCGATTGTGATTTAGCCACATCAAACCTCCACCTCGTGGTAGTAGGATGATGGCCTACCTATTATCAATCCCCCATTAGCACTTACCCACAAACACAACATATTCCAAGAAAGTCTAACTTTTAACCACTAAATTTAGTACTAATTATATGATTAAGCACTCACTGTCGAACTAAAAGCTATAGTTTGTAATGAAGATACAACTTTATTTTTTTTTGTTTAGTTTAAACATTTGTGCTCAAGTTTCGACTATGACTTCACCCCTCAAGCTTCCGTTAAGTGGCAATGTGCTACCACCTGCCAAGGAATTCTACCGATGGAAGAACGCGTTTGACTCCGCTTAAACTTTTAAGTTGTAACTTATTTAAGTTTACCTTTAACTTATAAGTTAAACATGTTCAGCCCAGTTTATTTTTATTAACTTTAAGATATAACTTATGTTAAATTGTTGTTTGGTAAATAAGTTAATAATTATATCATTTTAATTAAAATTATTTTAATATCCCTCTTAACGAGATAGTTTGCATTTAGCTCATTTTTTTAGTATCCATCTTTTTTCAAATAGTTAATCTAAACGAGAATCGTTCCGTCAAATAATTGTATCGCGAAAGTACCGTGTATCGTAACACACGCGTTCATAGTCTCTCCACATTGTTCTCCCAATTTTTTTACAATTTCCCTTTGATTTGTGGATATATCTTCCACTTACGTTTTTGTTTGCAATGGATAGGAGAAGAGAGATTTATTGGCATGGGATTCATTCGAAGGATAGTGGGGAGAGAGACGACGGTGAGGTGCTTTTTTCCTTTAGGAGTTTAGGGTTTTGTTTAAGGAGATTTAATAGTAATAATAATAATATAGTTTGGTTCGTTCGGTTCGAACCGATTACTTTTTTAAGGAAAAGAAAATCGAACCGAAAATTTAGTTACCGAATTTCGTTGAACCGAATCACTAGAACTAAAGAAATCGATTGAACTGAGTTGGTTCGGTTCGATTCGATTCGGTTACTTTGATTCGTCGGTTACCTGCACACCCTACTAATTTCATAGATATGTCTTGAAGAATAGAATTATTGTTTGTATAGTTTTTCAGAAAGATGTAGGTAAATTTAGAGATGTGAAGAAATTAAAAGAATTTAAATTTAAATTTTTAGATTAGTTTAACATAAAACTTATTAATTTTTTAGCTTAAATAAAATGCTAGTTTATTTCAATCAGCTTTATTAAATGTACTCTTAAAAATAAATTATTAATTTATTTAAACTATAAGTCATAAGCTGCAACTTATATATAACCGAATTTCTTATAAGATCCCAGTTATGGGCCTCATATCATGTATTTTTCGTAAGCCAAGAGCCAATTTTTGGAAAAACCGAAAGAACCACATCTTAATAAATTAAGATAATAATTGTGTATGTAACTTGCAACTAATACTATATAATGGATAATTATCAAACTTTAAAACTATCACTGTTATGCTTAAAAGAATCTATGACATTTAAATATTTAAAATGATCAATCTTACATATAATAAATATAGAGTTATTTTTACATGTAAAACTCTTAGAATGAACTATACATTAAAATTCCGATTTTCTCTCTTATGTTGGCATGTTTATGCCGTTAGCCTATAGCTTGTTTTATGAACTGAGATTGTCTCTTGTTTTGGTGAACATCAGGCAATTTGTTAGCCAATCCTCCAAATTATTTTCAACGGCTTAAATCGGATAAAAGTAAAAAAAAAAATTAATTTTTCCTTGTTTTGCACACCAAGTTAATCTGGTCATTTATTAAGTTTTAATGATCCTAATTTTTAATTCATCTCATATATATTTTAACCCAAACCAAAAATAGTAGGAAGAACTGCAAAAATAATCCATTTTCTAGTTCAAGTTGTAAAAATGTCCATATTTGTTTTTTACAAAAACAGCCGAATTATGGTAAACAATATATATCACCAATGTGTAATTTTGGTAAATATATTATTTACTACGGTCATATTTCGGCCATTTTTATAAATAAATTTTTTTTTAACTATTTTTGCAACCCCACCCAAAAACCTGTCTTTTCCTGCTATTTTTCTAAAATACTAGCATTCTAATAGTTGAATTGTAAAAGACTTAAATGAGTATTATATTACTATATGTATAACAATACTTTTTTAGTTTTATAATATCAAAATAGGAAGTTAAACCATTCTCTACCTAGAGAAAAGTGGAAGGACTTAAACGACTAAGCCAATTTGTGCCTGACCTCACACCTCATATTACAGTGATGCTTCAATCACTCAAAATTTAAAGATATTCATCTCCTGGTACCATATCACGAGTAGAACAACTATACTAATATCTAGAGGTAGTAAGTGGTCCGATTCAGCCCGCGGAACCGGTTGAACCGGCCTGTTAAAGTACGGACCAGCCCGGCCTGTTAAAGCACAGACTGGCCCGAGGCATTCTCCATGTATCTAAAAATATAAAAAATTGTGCATGTAGTGGAGTTTGAACCAATGACCTCTCATTTACAACCCACACTCATTATCAATAAATCAAGTACTTCTTGTTGAATATTATGTATCTTAATATATATTAATATGTTATTGATTATAAATGGGTATTAAATAAAAGAATATTAAGTTTTCGACGATGTGATTACTCTCACACATGTAAAATGATTATAAATGGGTGTTAAATAAAAGAATATCATAACTTTTTGTTCAAATGAATATTTTATTGGGATGTACTTAATTTATAGTGATGTAACTACTTAACTCAATGAATAAAATAATTATTTTACTTAATATGACAAGTTTTTCTATTGAGATCCTAAAGTAAGAAATGAAAATTATTAAAAGAAAAGTAATATTACTTCTATATAATTTAGTGGTAATTCTTATACTTTATCTATTCCCCACCAAGGTTCAACTCTCTTCATCTACAATTTTTAGATTTACATCACAATAAAATGAACGAACACGAGCCGATCCAGTCATTTAATCGGGATTGGCTAGTGAACTGGCCCGGCCCGTGTGGTTCAACGGGTCATTCCGAACCTTCTTAAATTTCAGTGACACGACCCGTGAACCACCTAAAAAGGTGCGGGCCGGCCACGCCTGGTTGCCACCTCTACCAATACCTCTCATATCACAGGCAGGTAAAAAGTTTTTGGACATTCATCCAAATTATTTAAAGAGAAGACCCTCAAATGAAAAAACTGCATCCTCTTCGATTCTTTCTACCTTCTACTACAAATTTTTTTAGTCTTTTGACACCGTAAAAGAAACTAAATCAAAAGAATGGCCGTATAGCACTAGAAAACAAAATAAAGAATAACGAGAGAATCAAAATTCACAAAGACTAATTGAAAATGAACAAAAGAAATGATCATTATTAGTTGTACATACCATCAGTAAATATCTCCAACAAAACAAAGGAACTCAAGGAACTATCACTAATTTTGGATTGAATCTTTGAATAAATATGTAACTATGGGTAGAGGCCAGGTTTAGGTAACTACACCGCTCTCGGTCTCTTCCAGTTTAAAAAAAATAGTTAAGTTATTGAAATTGTACTCAAGAGACTAATTCAATTCAAACCTAAGATACAGCTTGAAGCTCCGGAGCTACATCTTGCTAATAACAAATGCCGCGGACGAGCTTCCTTCTACGTGCTCATGCTTTATGGAAAATTGAATAACCGTATACATCTAGTTCTCCTTTTCTCAGCTCATGCCAGAGATGCCGAAGTCCTCTTGAAAAGGAAGATTTAGATCAGGTAGCAAAAATGAGGTACTTGAGCTTTCGATGTCCCGTAGTCTGCAAGAAACATTTGATGGACGTAGATGGTGTACAGCATCAACATCATTGCAATGAACAACTGCTGATGTGTTGGGTCTGCTTTCATATACTGTCTCCGTATTCTGAGGCCGAGGTTGGTCGGAGATAGTTTCCTCGGAAGCAGTAGACGTTGTAGCAGTTTTTAGTCTCTGCTGTGACTGCAAACCAAGCTGTGTAAAACAGAGAACTACTGTGAGATACTCTCTCATCGATCTACATACTACCGCGGGAACAAAATAACAACAAATACTAGTTTACATGTTTCTTTCTGCAGCAGTAATTGTCTCAGAGAAGTAGTACCTACAGTAACATAAACCCCTAGCAATTGTCAAGAACTGTCATGTTTTGTTTTAAGCGACAAATGCATTTTTCAGTCCTCTATCATGTTAAGACTGTTCCAACATAAAACGTAACTAAGGAGCTGTTATTAAAACAAGACATATTTAATTCACACATTTCTACAGTAGATAGTTTCTTCATTAGCTTACTCCACTTTATTGGCCGACTCAATACTCTAGAGTCTAGAACATGAGTTGGGTCAACCAAATGAAAAAGTTATGACCTGATTTAAACAACAAAACACCAAACGAAAATCACAGAACAGGGGACTGACCTTCATTCTTTTCAGACATTCATTCGTGGCTCTGTGTTTCTCTACAGATAGGCGTAATGTTTCCAGTGTCTGCTTAAAACGCAAAACAGAACTTGAGTCTTCTAATATAAAGTACATACAAAAAGGAAGATCTAGAACCAGAAAAAAGAAAACCAAAACGGAAGTCGAAGGCGCACATACATTATTGATATCTCTCCGTTCCTTTAATAGCAAACTCTCCTCCTCTTTAAGTTCAGCTAACGTCTGCTACCAGCCAAGAACCGTGATATTAAATTAAATAATATAAACTAAGAAACTGCTGGAATTTATTGCTTCAAATTTCTTATACATTTAGTTCATTATTCTGTTGAGATAGTTAAAATAAAATATTATGGTGATAATTAGCATCAAATGATATTTCTATTTTGAATAGAAAATTCATTATTGTTTTGATGAAAAAAAATTAGGGGTGTGCAAGTTATCCAAAAGAACCATCTCGGTGAAACCGTTCCATACCGAGTGGAACGGGATGTTTTTTTATCATTGGCGGGACAGGATGGTTTTTTCATCATTGATGAGACCGGTCGTGTCATTTTTGTAGTATGTAATGACAATGATAATAAAAAAATCGTGGATGGTTTATGACGCTTAGGTATGACATAAATAAATGCCAGAATGAGTATAAATTATTAATAGAGTTAACGAGGTTGAAACCTTTTTCCTTCTTGGTCTTTTCAACGTTGGTGTTGCTGCTGTTTCATTCTGAACTATAATCTGCATAGAGATGCACCCAAAAAACCTGTCAGCAAGTTTTAAGTAATTTAACAAATATTAAAAACTGATCAAAGTCAAACAGTGAGAACAAATATTTTTTAATAATAAAGTAGGAATCCCACACACTTAACCCCCAAGGTGGAGCATCCAATGTGGAAGTTATTTTTGGTCCATGATGCATGTCAAGTCCCTAAAAGGGCACGATGGGGTCGCTTGGGATTGAATGTTTTAGAATTTTATTCACACTTGATTGACCCATTCCAGATAGGCATAAAAGCCTAGTGCACACCCAATCAATGGAATTTCCTTTCTCCTCTTTACCCTTTGTCACGTTCTTAAAAAGGAAGGGTTACGATCAAGCTATCATGCCCAGCCACATAACGCTTACTTTTTGTCCTCTTTTTTTTTTTACCCTTCCCCCATGATTTTTTCAAACAGTGCGTCCGCAGGAAACGCCAAAGTGCGGCCACAAACACCGAATCACTTTTTTTTTCCTCCCAAAGCAAAGCAACATAAAAAGGACATAAATAACCACTACAACGCCACACCAAACTACAAGCCGTCCTCTACTTGCCACGCCAAGATGCCACTTATTAAGCAGGTCCCACTTAGTTCAATTACACAAAGGCCCTTAAAATTTTGGCTATATAACTTTGACTTTAGGCTTGGAGGATATCAGTAAAAATTAAAAGCTAACAGGGGAGTTGACTCCGGCATCCAATTGCTTGTGGATTATTTTGATGGGATTTTTCTAAATTGACCAAAATATCCTTTCTTAGAAGAATACTTTTGGTATTTAAAAAATTAGGGACACAACGAGAGAAAGGGAGATGACAGGTCTTTGTAGTTCTGCTTCGGCGTTTTGACTCTGTACGTTGAATGAGAGTCACCTATTTTCTCTGGTACAAATTAAATTAAATATATATCTTGGTCAGAGTGGTTAAAATGGCAAACGACAACTGCGCTTTCTGGCCGACGAGTAAATCTTCCGGCCGTCGAAATGTCGGGATTATCTCCCCGGGGCCCGGAGACATCGAATATTCACATGAAAAAAGGATAAACCGGAATTAAAAGGCTTAATTTAGTTTATTTTTATTTATGTCAAAATTAAAAAAATTTACCTTATGGGGCCTGAACTTTAAACCTATAATGAAAGTGAGATTTAATTCGCAGTTTCTAGCTCACTCCAACCAGTACACATTCAGAACGGACCCATACTGTGGTAATTATCAGGCTTCAGAGAGGGTAGTTTCGTCAATCAAAGAAACTGACATCCCAGCCGATGCTCAAAGCAAGTCGGTCAGCTAAGCCTAAACAGGCATAGCCTCACCCACCGGCTCAGAATACCCAGCAAACGGAGCGGAGAAATATATTTAAAACGATAAGCCGACAAACCTCAGATCTAAAGCAGTCTGACGTTTTGACGAGTCTGCTGGACTCCTCTGACCCATCGACGGCCCCGGCCCCGCCACTTACAGAGGTGGGGCCGCTCCAAGAGAGAGGGGTCGTTGGGCTGGCCCTGGTCAGTTCAGTTTTCTTCTTGGCATCCACAAGCCTGGGAACCGCCTTGGAACGGCGCTGGCGAACGATCCACTCAACGTGAATAGCCGGTGTGAGCATCTTAGCCACTTGCGGCTGCGGAACCTGGTTAAGGCGAAGTAATAGCTTCGCGACCAGTAAGTCGTCCGCCATAGCCACCGTGACCCAGTCTTCGTCGGACATATTAACACGCTTTGTATAAACGTACGTTAGCGTTCCGAGAGAGAGAGAGAGAGAGAGAGAGAGAGAGAGAGAGAGAGAGAGAGAGAGTTTGGTGGCGATGGAGGAAAAATATTGACGTAGAAGGGGGTGAGGGGTACTTTATAATACATGGGAAATGTGTGAAAGTGGATGGCATTGTTGACAACTCCTTTATAATACATACTCTCTTTTCCTGTACAATCGTGGGGACGCGTGGCACTGACTTCTTAGGAATTTTCTGCAGTTCAGAGATTAAAATCTCGTTATTTAGTGCAAGGGTAAGACCAGCCCCCCCCAAGGCAATTTTGGGCCGTTGGATGAAAATTTTCAGAGATACAATCTGAACAGTTGATTGTCAGCCGGTTAACCTTTTGCTTTTTACTTTTTTGTAAAATCTATTTTAACCATCTTAAGGTAGTCAAAACTTTTGATTTTTTACCTCTTAAGTCATATTAAATATAATATAGATTAAGTTTTTATGATTATTTAATTCTTTTATATTTTTTTCATCAATTATTCTTTTATAAATATTTTAATTATTATTTTATTAAAAATTTGAATGCTCATATACACTATTTAGAGATATATTTATCCCATGAACATTTTTTTAATTAAAAACAATGAATTATTGAATGTTTGCAAAATTGTTTTTATATGTTGGTATCGGTGAATGTACTTTTATTTAGTTTTTTAATTTTAATGTAATAACTTTTAATGTTCATTATTCATTATAAAATAGTTTGTAAGACTATATTTTCTCTTCTCAAATAATTTTTTTCATCTTCTCGGATAAACGCTTTTTATTAGTTTCTTTTCATCTCATCTTACGATATACATATGTTAGAATTTTACATTCTTAAATTGAAATTTTTTTTGTAGATAATTTATAGTCTTCAGATGATGCATGACTTATTCAAATTTTTTTCTATTTCTAATAGTCTAATTCTAAGTATATCATCTTCAAGTGATACACGACATATTCAAATCTTTTTATATCGATAATAATTATTTGAAATCTGAGAAAATATTATAATTATTATTATTATTTTAATTTTATTTTAGGTTTACAACAACTTTGAAAGATAATATATTATTTCAATATTAATATTTCTTTTAAAACTTATTTTATAATATTAAAATACTTCAACACATACGAATTACGTTCTTCTCAACTAGTTTCTACATTCTTCTCAACTAGTTTCTAATTAAATGTAGTTAAAATTTTACTCATTTCTAATTAAAATTATATATTGAACTTAAAAAAATGTAATTTAAATGGAAATAAACCCACATAAATAATTAAAATAAACGTAAGTGAAACTATTTAAAATGTCAATGAAAAATTTACTTAATGAATAATTGTATCATTATTTATAAATCATCTATGTTTTAATGGTTGATGTTTTTGCATCACTTATATCTATATTTTAACGTAAACGATCATTTTTAATAATAATCCAAGCGTAGTTATTTGAGAATAATGTGAAAGTAGACAAAATAATGTTAACATTAGATACTAATTATTCTAAACTTTGAAGCCTAAATAAATAAAAAATCCTAAACCCTAACACTAATTATTTCATCACATAAATTATCCTCTCGTGTTTGCTCAAAACATGAAAGAAGAATAATCCAAAAATAGTCATTTGAGAAGTGTGTGAGAGTGAATAAGAATTTGAACTCTAAAACCATAAAGCCTGAATCATAAATTCTAAAGCAAAAACCCTAAAGCCCTATATCTATTACACTCAAGCATTGATCATGTCCCAAAACGCTCGATTCGGATATGAATCAGCACCCACCAAATGCAACCAGATATGAGTCGGTTTGATATTGAAAAAGATTGCCATTGTCAAGTTAATAATAAAAGTCACCTAAATATAACTCGGTTGACTATTGGTTTGAACTGGCTCATGTCTGGTTAACAATAAAAGTCACCCGAACATAACTCAATTGACAATTGGTTTAAACTGACCTATGTCCGGTTGTAACTTCGGATCACCAGATTTTGGTCAGTATGTTATGTTTTCAAACCGAACATGGTTCAGTTACTCGTAAAAGCTACACGGACATATACCAGTTGTCATTCAGGTCACCGGATTAAAGGTCAGGCAGTTATTTCTGTCAACCGAACTTGTTTCGCTTGCTAGTAAAATCCACAAAGACATACCCTGGTTGACATTTATATCAAAACGCACATGCACACACTACTAGAAACATGAGTTTTTATGATAAAAGTTGATTTGTCAGTAAAAGATATACTTTTATCAACCAATTTATTATTTCATCGGTAAAAGCCCAAAAATCTTCCGCCTGCACACTTTTTCCTTAGCTGGAAATTATTTAGTGACGAATATATATGTCATCACAATATGTGTCTTTTAGCGACCAAACTTTTATGTGGTCGTTAAAAATAGACTTATAGCGATGATTTTTTTTGTCGCTAAAAGTCTCATCCCTAAAACTCCAGTTTCTTGTAATGATAGTCCAGATATAGACCTTAACTCTAAACCCTACATACTAATTGAACATGTAAAAAATATACACTGCCACGTGGACAAGAGGGGCCTACCTAAGGGTTTGCGAAAAGTAGTCAAAAAGCATAAACGGGTTACAAGACTGAAGTCGCGAGGCACCCATAAACGAGATGATCAATACCTCAAGGACGGGACCCGCACCGCAAGAATGGGGATCATCACTTCAAGAACGGGAAAATACTAAGGGGGCCCACTCCTCCAGAAAAAGGATGTCGAGACTCGGAGAACTTCCCTGAACGGGTAAAGCGCTCGTTATACTGTGCAAGAGCAGGAAGAGGACAATCAGAAGAAGAACGAGAATGGATGAAAGGAATCCGGAATGACAATCAAGTGACATGATTGATTAGGTAGTTGAATGACTCAGATGAGACAAGATGGCAGGCCACCAAGTGACCACGCCGGACTGGCTAGAACCACAAGAAATCACCAAGTGACTATGATTGATTGGTGGCTAAGAAAGACGAAGAAAATGATAGGTAAGAAAGGGAATGAGGGTCATACTTGACAGGAACATCGACCCCTTTTTTAATTATTATTACTACTCCAATTAATTCATGTAAGTTAGGAAGTTTATATAATGCCAGTGTACTAAGTGAAACTCAGACATTCAATACAACTCAAGCATAGATAACACAAAGCATTTACCCATTACAATCTCTTGTTCCTAAACTCTCCATCTCTCTCATTAATACTCATATAAGTCTACCATTATCAATACTTTTTTTCTTTAATCCTTGATTAGTGGAAAAAATATTTTACATTTTGGTTCTCTCATTGAGAGTTGAGAGAAAAGCTCAAAAGGCCCACCTTACATAGTAATAAACATGTTTAGAACCAGATCCAATGCAGCTCTAAATGGAGACAACATGCCGAGAAATGAAGATGAGAACGTAGATCAACCAAGCCCACCCACAAAAATGCTACAGACAATCCTAAACAGGATGTATGAGATGGAACAGAGGAAAATTGAAGCAATGTATAATGCATGGCAGAATATGTAAGATCATATCAACACACTACAACAAGAATTCGCGAAAACGTGAGTAGAGGTCAGCCAGCGGTCGAATGATGACGAATGGGAAAACAACGATGAACAAGAAACCCACTCCGGGGGTAACCATCAAGACAGAAGGCAAGGGATCACGAGAACAGTAGAAACATACGTTGGGAAGAAGAAGTCCAGTCTTAAAATCTTGTGAATGATGCTATGGGAGAACCTCGACAATCCCGAGTCATATCAAAGGAAGTGATAGAAGAATTGTTCGGCCAAAAGATGATAAAGATAAGGAATCTCGAGAGTACGAGAAAAACTAACCTTGAATCTTTTATCCGGACGCCATTAGGCCCATAAGTCCTAGTATCTCCCATACCTAAAACATTTGTTGCGCCCAGGTTCAAATGTTACGAAGGAAAGTCTGATCCCATAGACCATCTTCAATGATTCAGACAATATGTCACTGTACCCACACAATGACAAGTTGATGTACAAAATATTCCCCACCAGTCTAGATAGGGCAGCTTTGGAGTGGTACCACATCTTACCGATGCACTCGATCACGAGCTTCACTATTATGTCCTCTGTTTTCATAGAACAATACTCAACAAACCGTACCGTCATGGAAGACTCAGATCACCTAATGATAATCTCTACCAAGGAAGGGGAGTCCCTACGGGAGTACATTCATCGCTTCAAAAATGAAATGGCCAAGGTTGAGAACTGCGACGACCGATTCGCCAGACTACCCTTTCGATGAGGTCTGGACCAAGGGTCACCCTTTTTCGAGGATTTGTTCAAGATGAAGCCCCTTTCTATGGCGGAGATTTTCCAACAGGCGCAGGCCTATATTACCTTGGAGGAAGAGAACAGGAGTATGTTAGGAACGGTTGAACGAAAAAAAAGAAGAATCCTGGAAATGGGAAAGAAGTGTAAGACCTAAAAGAAGGAATCATGATGAAGTAGAAGAACAAATGGGAGGAAAGTCTAATAAGACAAGAATATCCACCGGAGGTGAGATTTTGACAGAGTTCACCCGAGGGACAGGGTATACACACCGTTGACCATCTCGATCAACCATATACTAGAAAAAAAAAATTAAAGACAAAACCTTGGCAGAAAAGACCGCCCCCGTTCACCAAGGAACCTAGCTACAAAGATAAAGATAAATATTGCTCCTATCATAAGAGCAACGTGTATTACACGCAAGACTGTTTTCAGTTCAAAGACTATGTTGAGCAGATGATCGAAGAAGGATACTTAGCCCATTTGTGAAAGAAGATGAACAGAAACACAAGACTAAGAAAGACATTCGAGAAGAAGACATGATAGATGAGGGAAAGTAGCCCCTCCGCATCGTCAACACGGTTATAGCATTAACCGAATAAGAGGGGACGACAAGAAAGGAAAGGAAGATATACTGCAAGAATCCAACATTAGAAAGACATCAGTAAAAGTCCTCAAACAGAAATGGGGATTCACCACTAGTGTTCAACGGCTCCGATCTGGAACATGACGGACACCACAACGATGCCCTTGTCATTCTAATACAAGTTGGCAACAGCTTATTGAGGAGGGTCTTGGTGGACGATGGGAGCGTAGTGAACTTCGAGGACCGTGGAGAAAATGTCCATGGGAGGTCAAAAGTTACAAGGAACTTTGCAACCGTAATCGGTTTCAATGGAGGCATCAACTACTCAGAAGGAACTCTGAGTCTCCTGGTGAGCGCGAATCCGTTTAACTATATAATCGAGTTCATGGTACTAGGAACAGCTTCCCCGTACAACGTAATCCTTGGGAGGACCTGGCTCCATAAAATGAAGGTTGTACCCTCAACACTCTACCAAGTGTTGAAGTACTCGTCACCAAAGAGAGTGAAAAGAATAAGAGGCGACCAGGCCGTGGCTCGCATATGTTCAGTGGCCGCTTTAGAATCTGCAAAGAAAAAGGCTACGGAGAAGGCCGAAGGAAAAAGACCTGTGGATCTATAGCAATCATAGAAAATATACAAAATGGCTCGAGGTACGAAGCAGGAGAAGAAACGGAGCCTATATGTTTGGAAGAAGGCACCTAGAAAATAACCAACGTTGGCGCCCATTTAGAGGAAAATGAGAAAAATAAGTTGATAGAATTTCTAAAGGAAAACAGAGATATATTTACAGCGACAACACAAGAGATGCCTGGTATTCCAGAAAAGATCATCAGCCACAGGTTAAACACGGAGCCCTTAAAACCTGTGAAACAAAGGAAGAGAAGCTTCGCTCCTGAGCAGAATTAAATGATCAAAGAGAAGGTTGAGAAGCTCTTGGCAGTATATTTCATCAGAGAAGTAAACTACCCTGAATGGATAGCTAAAATAGTGATGGTACGAAAGAAGAACGGGAAGTGAAGGATCTGCGTCGACTTCACTAACCTGAACAAGGCATGCCCCAAAGACGAATACCCCTTGCCAAGGATAGATTAAGTGGTGGATGCCACTTCAGGGCACGAACTTCCCAGCTTCATGGATGCTTACTCAAGTTACAATCAGATGAAAATGTTCCAACCCGATCAGGAAAAAACCTCTTTCACTACTAAGTATGACGTCTATTGCTAGAAAATCATGCACTTTGGTTTAAAGAATGCAGGTGTAACCTATCAAAGGCTGGTGAACAAGGCCTTCCGTAAGCAGATCGGAAAGAATATGGAAGCCTATGTTGATGACATGTTGGTCAAAAGTAAGAAGCGGGAAGACCACATTCAGAACCTTAAAGAAGCCTTCTATGTTCTAAGGTGAAATTCCATTAGGCTGAACCCGCAGAAGTGCGCTTTTGAAGTGGCGACGGGAAAGTTACTTGGACACCTAATTATGCAACGAAGAATTGAAGTAAACTCGGACCAGGTGAACGCAATCACAGAAATGAGGTCCTCGTGGAACCTAAAAAAAATCTAAGGGTTAACGGAAAGACTGGCCACCCTAAAAAGGTTAATGTCCATATCAACGGACAGATGAAAGAGATTGCAAAAAAACTCCGCGAGCGGCTGGAATGAAGACTGCGAAGAAGCCTTTGACAAAGTTAAAGAGTACCTAACGGCTTCCTCTTACTCTCCAAATCTACTCCCGGTGAGCAGCTTATGTTATACGTAGCCGTCTCCATGGGGGAAGTCAGTGCAGTACTCATCAAAGAAGAGAAATGGAAATATAAACCAATATACTTCATGAGTAAAAGTCTAGTAGCGGTGGAGACAAGATATAAACGAATGGAGAAATTAGTACTGGCCATTGTAATTGTGGCACGAAAACTAAGACCTTATTTGCAAGCGACAACATCAAGGTATTAACTGATTCTTCCATTAAAAGCCTTCTACACTCGACGAATGCAAGCGGGAGAATAAAAAAATGGTCAATTGAGCTAAGCCTGTAGGACATAAGTTACGAGCCCCAAACTTCAATAAAAGGGCAGGCGTTAGCAGATTTTGTAGCAGACTTCACGAAAAAGGAAGTCAAACAGGAAACCCACCAAACGGGAGAAGATGGAACTTGGAAACTCTTTGTTGATAGTGCTTCAAATATTAAATGAGCAGGAGTAGGGGTTGTAATAGAAACTCTCTTCAGAGAAATATTAAAACACTCAATCTCCTTCTAATTCAATGCTTCAAATAATGAAGCAGAGTATGAAACGCTGATCGTGGGAGTATCCCTGCTGCTCAAATATGAGGTGACTAATGTTAAAATTTTCTGTGATTCCATGTTGATTGTGAAACAGGTCACGAGGGAATATGTAGCAAAAGATGAACAGATGGTGAATTATTTACAACGAGTAAAGGATAACCTCAGCACGATAAAAGAATATGAGATCCAAAAATTTCTAAGAACTGAGAACGGGCACGCTGATGCCCTGGAAAATCTGGGATCTTCATTACGCTTCCCCTACAAAAGGATCGCCCCCGTAGAAATTCTGAAGAAGTCAAGCATCTGACTCCCGTGGAGTAACGTGGCTGATGTAGAAATTGAATGGGAACCCAGTAGGCAGGATGTCATAATCCTTCACTTGAAGAAAAAATGCTTCCAAAAGACAAACTACTTGCCAAAAGGTGCAGTAACGAGGTTCCAAGTATACGATGTTTAACGGGGTATTGTATAAGAAAATGTTTGCAGGACCGTACCAGAAGTGTCTATGAGAAAATGAGACACAGTATTTGTCAGTAGAAATTTACGAAGACATATGCGAAAACCAGACTGGGGGCAGATGACTAGCCCATAAGTCATGAATGAATGATACCACTGGCCCTGAATGTATCAGGATGCCAAACAACATGTGAAAAGGTGTGAGAAGTGTCAGCGTTTCACACCCGTAGCAAAGATGGCCCTCGAAGAACTTTAAACTGTGGCTAGTCCTGGGTCGTTCATATAGTGAGGCCTTGACATTATTAAGCCACTCCCCATGGCACCTGCCCAGAAGCATTTTTTATTGGTAGCAACAGAATTATTTTACTAAGTGGATTGAGGTTCAAGCTTTTGCCAGAATCTGTGAGGAAGAAGTAAAATGGTTCCTATGAAAAAACTTGGTGTGCAGGTATGGGATCCCCCAGATCTTGATATTTGACAACGGGCTTCAGTTCACCGGAAACTTAGTAAAAACATTTTGTGAAGATCTGAAGATCATGATTCACTTCTCCACGCCTTACTACCGCATGGGAATGGGCAAGCAGAAAGAGCAAGTCGGGTCATACTTAACAACCTGAAGAAATGGCTGGAATTCGCCAAAGGAAAATGGGTGGAAGAGCTATTTGTAGTCTTATGGGTATACAGAACGACCCTAAGAGAGACAACATGAGAAACCCCGTTCGCATTTGCATACAGAGCACAAGCGGTCATTCCCGTAGAAATTGGAAGCCCTGCCATCAGATCTGAGTTAAATGAACAACAAAATGGAGAACTCATAAGAAACGGTCTTGATGAACTAGAGGGAAGAAGGGAAGCGTCCCTAATCAGAATGGCTCGTTACAATCAGAAAATCAGATCTTATTTCCAGAAGAATGTGAGATATGGGAATTCCAAACAGGAGACCTAGTCCTCAGAAAAATCTTCCAAATGGAAGGGAAGTTCTTGCCATCCTGAGAGGGACTACATCATCAGTGAAATTGGAGGAAACGGATACTACCACTTGGAAATGAAGAGGGAACGAAATTACAGAAACCATGGAGCACGATTCATCTGAAAAAATATTTTATGTAATGAATGTAAGAAATTTATTATAATGAGACACTTTCTCGTGGTTTTTTCCTACAAGGGTATTCCATGTAAAAATAGTGGCGCCAATCCTCTCTCCTCAGCTGAATCACTATTGAAAAGGAACAAGGGCATGAAAAGTCTTTGGGAGGGGCAGTTCATAAGTTCTACTCTCAGAAAAAACTAAGGGCATAAAAAGTACCTGGAAAAGATAGTTTATAAGTCCTACTCCCAAATGGAACTAAAGGGATAAAAAAGTCATTGGGAGCATCATTTTATAAGTCCTACTCTCAGAAGAAACTAAGGACATAAAAAAGTCTTTAGAAGGGGCAATTTATAAATTATACTCCCAGAATGAACTAAGGGCATAAAAAGTCCTTGGGAGGGCAGTTCATAAGTCTTACTCTCTGAAGGAACTAAGGAAATACAAATTTCATATGAGGGGCAATTCATAAGTGCTACTCCCAAAAAAACTAGGGGCATGAAAAACGCTTAAGCCCTATTTTCAAAAGGAAATATAATTGAAAAAGGAGAAACCATGGAACCAAGCGATTCCAACAGGCCCGCTGCAATAAACAAGAAGGGAACTTCAGTCTCAATGGATGAAAAGTAGAAATAATCAAAACGGATAAACATACTTTTACCTAGGCATTCCTTGATTCAAGTGTTTAAAGGACTAAGTGTGTAATTGAATTTATATGTGTTATCCTCATCAGCTTTAATTGTCTATAAGCATGTTACTTTCAAAAATATGTTTGGGTAAATTGACTTATATAACGATGTGACTCTGATGTTATAATTGTATCATGTATTTGTTATATGTTTAACCATTTTTTCGATAATTATTATATTTGGTTAACACTTTGGTAATTGATTTCTGTTCAGTTATTGATGTGATTATCATGAGATAAAATGTCAGAGTATGACTGATTCTGCGTAGTATGCTATCATGTTTGATTCTGTTATATGTATCAGTATGCATTATATGATTAATTATTGTCATACGTTGGATTCTGCAAGTTATGAGGTTAATTTATTCAAGTCGTATTTAAGCAAAATATGAACTTAAGCATGACCTTTAGTTAACAAGAAATCAGGATTGTTCACGTTATGTTATGTTCAACGAATGGGGTTTCATTTGTTCATGCTTCGTCACACATAGGGTGTATTCTGTTCATGTTTTGGTCATTCATTGGGTGTCATCTGTCAATATTTTCCGTCACTCATGAGGTGTCATCTATTCATGCTTTTCGTCACCTATGAGTGGCATCTATTCTATCTCCCAATGATTGTCATCTGTTTCGTCGCTCGATGTGTGCCATTCATTTCGTTGCCCAATTCGTCATGATGTGTTTCAATTAACGTGTGATGATTAAGTTATAAACTAGAGGATATGACAAGCCAAGATATGATTAAAATTGTTAAATGATTCTCTTTGAGACACTGTTATCTTCATGCTATGTTAAGTCATGTCATGATCAAGTACGTTACTTTATTTCATTTATGTTATATGTCAAGTTCAGTTATGTTATGTCATGGTCAAGTACGTTACTTTATTTCATTTATGTTATATGTCAAGTTCAGTTATGTTATGTCATAATTGTATTTATGACATGTGGAGTGCATGTTATTATGTGAGTTTGCTTACTGAGTATTTTAAAATACTCATTCCCCCACAGTTAATTATGATGCAGGTGGTGATGGCGAGCAACATGAGTGAGAGACTGTCATAACCAGTTAGATAAGATGAATTTATGTTTTCAGTTTATGTTTTGATTTAAAACTAGGAAAACATTTTCTGTTAAAATTGGTTGTTCAAGTAGTTTATTTTACGATATGATGAGTGAAAGTTTCATGAATTATGGATTTCAAGTTTTGACTTTATTTTAGAATATAATTCAGTTTTTTTAGGTTTTATTAATTATGCATTTAAGACAATTTATCGCTTCCTCTATTTTATGATTAAGATTCCAATCATGGATAAGTTTAATGCTTCCGCTATTTAAGGTTAGGGGTTTTCCATCATGGGTAAATTAGTAATTTTTAATTTGGGAATTTTTTCAAAATTAGGGTTTGTTTCAAATTGAAGATTTCAAAATTATGAAATTACACGTATGTTTAACCCTCGGGGATCGGGGTGTCACAATTAGGTCCAGAGCATCCTGGACAAGTTCGTTCATTAGGACTCGTGGTAACTCCATCTCAAGTGTTCTCGCATTATCGTGGGGAATCGTCCACGCAAGATTCTACCCGTTTATCAATTGAGCTAGAATCCCAACGTGCATGAGTAGTTGAGTTGAAAGCTCAATGCGCATGGGTGCCTCAGTTAGAGGCTGAATGTTCAGAGATGCGTGAGAAGTATGATCAGGCGCAGGCTGAATGTTTAGAGATACGCTCCCAGCTAAATTTAATTATAAAGTTAATGCAATACTTTCGTAAAGACTATGACAACCTTTTGTTGTTTAACGTTATTTAATAGTACTTTTGAAATATTTTGTTATTTCTAATTTTCATACTTTGAACTCATTAAATAATTTATATTAATAATCTATTATAGTTTTGAATATCTAATTAATGATTTAATGTTTTATAATTATGTGCTTTGTAAATATATATAATGATACTGCTCTGACCATTGTGGAAATATATACCATAATAAATTTTGTGTTAATATGCTGGAATTTTCGGGAATTAGCAGAAATATGAAGGAACATGTGAAATCAATATTTTTTGCGACGGTTCCTAAACCGTCGCAAAAAATTGGACTAGGACAAATTCGCGATGGTTCTACAACCATCGCAATAAGATTACCTATTTCGCGACGGTTGTAGAACCGTTGTTATATATACAATTTGCGACCATTCTAGAAACCGTCGCGGTATATTAAATTTAACGACGCTTGCAAACCGTCGCCAATTATCAAAATAACCGTCACTTTAGAGTCTCTATCGTGACGTTCCTCCAACGGTTGTCAAAACCGTCAATGATTTAATCCTGACAGCGGCGATCCTGACTGTTCTCCAATCATCGCCGTATCGATTCCGACGGTTAAAAACATGGTTGGCGTTTTATTTCTCATATGGATTTGTTGGTATCCAGAGTCTTCAATGCGAAGTATCAGAGAAATTTCTCGCTCTTTTGGGTGACTTGAAGAAGGGGTCTTCCGTTACGTAGCTGAGCATTATTGGGGGTAGAACTTTTTTCTAAGGGTCTCATGTGGAGAGTTGGGAATGGCTCAATGTAAAACATGTACATATGAATGTAAAATGCGTGCAAGTTTAGTCATGAGCATAACAGCCCTACTGTTCTTATGGAAAGAAGAACCTATGATTGGCTTTTCAAGAAATTTTCAAATGAACAATTTTAATGATATCTTTCAATTTCTTATTTTAGTATGTTCAACTCTATGTATTCCTCTATTTGTATAGTACATCGAATGTACAAAAATGACCATTTTGTTATTCACGTAAACGGGTACATCCAAACGTAAAATGCGTATATTTAATTTTGTTCGATGTAAAACATGTACACCCTAATGTAAAACCCGTACATTTTTTTTTCATTATAAACGTGTACATCCTTCGTAAAACATGTACATTTTATTTTTTCAACATAAAACATACCCGAATGTAAAATATGTATATTTTATTTTTTTAATGTGAAAACATGTACACTCGGCAAAACCCATATATTTTATTTTTCAACGTAAACGTGTACGTCTAAATTGAAAACATGTACATTCTATTTTTCCTCTTAAATCCTATACGTCCAAACCAAACCGTTGATACTTACAATTTTAAATTGATTAAATTTTTTCTATTGTTATTTATGATTTATTAAAAGCTTAATTCTAATTTATTTTTCTTACTCAACACTAATAACAAAATGAATGAATTGTTATTTAATATTTTTTAAATATAATATATTATTCCAATACTACAACTCAATTATTGTTGAATTAATTTTCACCTTTTTCTGTATTTTTAAAAACTTACATCTTTGTGACCCGGATTATGTTCCGGTGGATATTCCTGCCAACCGTACAATTTCCGCATTGATATTAGTGTCAATTGGACAGTGTCCACGTGAATACTCACGTCAACCGGATGATGTTCGTGTAACCGAGTAGGGAAACCGACCCATCCTGGTTTGTTTTGGTGCCCCCATCCATGTCTATTCTGAACATTTTGGGATATGATCCATGTCCAAATGCAATATATAAAATTCTTCCCATCTAACTAAAGTTTAATTAGTATTCCTCATATTGAAGTAAATATGAAAGGATATTTTGATTAAATAATTAGTGTTTAGGGTGTATGGTTTACGGTATTGTGTCAAGGGTTTTATTTTTTAGAATTTATAACTTGTCACATTCATATACTTCTTAAGTGAATACAGTTTACTTATTTTGTTCTTGACGTTTGAAGTAAACATAAAAGTGATCATTACGTGATGAAGTAATTAGTGTTTTGGGTCTAGCTAGTGTCTTGGTTTAAGGCTTCTTGGTTTACCTTTTTTCACTTTCACATACTTCTCATCTAACTAAGGTTGAATTATTATTCCCTCATGTTTGAAGTAAATAGGAGAGCTTCATCGTGTGTTTAAATAATTAGTCATAGGTTTTAGAGTTTAAGGTTTAGAAGCTAGGGTTTTAGTGACTTTGTGTTGGAATTCAATAAATTATAATAACCAAATCCTCTAGTCAATAGATACATTGAATACAAGTTAGATATACAAAAATAACATATCTGACATATTGGTTAATGACTGGGCGTTTTTTTATAATTATTTGCATATAGTCCTCTTGGCTATTCATGTCAACAAGACCATGTCCACGTGAGTATTCATGCAAACTGGATTATGTCTGCGTGTATGTTCATGTCATTCGGGCTGTGTCTGCATGGATATTGATATCAACCGGATGATGTTCGTGTAACCACGTAGAGAACCCAACCCATGTCTAGTTTCCTTTGGTGCATCCTCATTCACGTCCATTCTAATGTCTTGGGATATGATCCATGTCAAAATGATATATATATATTTGTGGGTACAATAATAACTAGGTTAGGAGTCTGTGACCATGATCAGAGAAGACTCAATGCTAGTTAACATTACTGTTTTCCTCACATTCTTCCCATCTAAAGCATGAAGACTATATATAAACCTTAAACCATAATCATTAGCTAGACACTAAACACTAACTATTTCATCACATAATTATCCTGTATGTTTACTTCAAACGTTAGGGAAGAAGTAATCCACATGAGAGTATGTAAATGTGACAAACTATAAACCCTCACTACAAAAAATATGACATTCGGCGGATATCCCTGTAAAAAGTAATTGACAAGGATCATGCAACACTTGTGACAACTCCTCATATTAAAAGTCCGTATTTTTCACGAGACGCAATGCCTCCCGTGTAGAACCCTTTGATATCTCACTTTTTATCAGATTTTTTGACTCATGTAGAATGTTGTTTAATGAGGTTTTACGTCTCCTGTTGAATATATTTAACATGTATTTTTAATTCTTGTGTATTAATATTCACAGATTTTGTGTCTTAGTAAATCAGATACCATAAGATTTTTTTAATATCATTGATATAGTTTTTATTATAAATATATTTTCTTGGCATTTTATAAATGCTATTTTTTGTAGTCAGTTTACATATTTAACACATTAAAAATTATATAACATCAATGAAACGTTTAATAACATTATTATTTTATTTCATTTTTACAAAAGTACAATACGAAACTAAAAAATATCTAAAAGTCCCATCACTAAGTCTAATCATCCACGTATCATCATCATTTGTTCTAAAAATTAAAAGCATCTAAATGTTTTACCAAATACTACAAAATTCTCAAAAAAATTCACTAAAATATCATATAAAGCGTAATGTCTAATTCTTCAAACTTTGAACGCCCATGTTCAATAGGCTCAAGTCATTGCAGGTCTTGCATTATAAAGTGAACTTAGTTACAAATATTGAACTAAGTTAGCACATTAAATATTAATGCTAGCTAATCAAATTCATACCAATAACCAAATAAGCATATAAATAGCATAATTACTCATAATCTTATGTAAATATGTAAGTAGTATAAGTACTCACACTTACGATGTAAATACCCTAATTTGCAAAAAATCATAGCAATTCAAAAGATAAAATAGAAACCCATACGATCTTCATAAGAAGGTACCAAATTTACTGAAAATCAAAGCAATTCAGAAGGCTAACTACTCAATTTACCCGATTAAGCATTGAACAATAATAGATGGATCTTTCAGCCCTAAAAATAAGAA
The DNA here is from genome assembly GCA_003255025.1 of Datisca glomerata. Classification (NCBI taxonomy): domain Eukaryota; kingdom Viridiplantae; phylum Streptophyta; class Magnoliopsida; order Cucurbitales; family Datiscaceae; genus Datisca; species Datisca glomerata. Next base: position 372,197 of record QANY01009387.1, read on the forward strand.
AATAATTTTCAGGATCACAGATAGGTGGAAATTTTGAAATGGGTACCTCAGATTTGGTGATAGTTGAGACGAATCTATGTTTTGAATCAGTAGAGTGCTTGATATAAATGTTTCAATCTCTGCTATTCGAAGAAGAATCAACTTTCCCTTTCGATGATCCATCTTGGTTGCTGGGCTTGACCTTAACTACACAAGTATTAGTCTCTATAGCCATGGAAACAAAGCTATGATAAACTTTTCTCTATAATTGCTAACAGAAGCATTACCAAACTCATCAGTAATCACAGATAATTTGAATATGAATACGCATGAAGAGGGAGAGAGAATCCAAGAACCTCGGTCCTCAAACTCCAAAAGCACTTTACGTATGGACAAAATTATATTATTACTCTGAAAACTCAGACTATCTCTGTCGTATCTTTTGAGCCTCTTCACGTAAAGAACAGTAGGGATGTACCTCTCACTAAAGCTTGGAAATATTGTCTGACAAATTAACATGTATGACAGAGAGTTGGGTATACAGTTAAGCAAAAAAGCATTAACGAACGTAAACTAAATATGAAACACAATCTTTGAATTTTGTAAAATTAGATAAGAAAATGAGAAATATAAATTAATGATTGGTAAATAATGATTGCCCAATAACTCAAATAAACATCAGCTAAAGTGTTCTTTATAGAACGTCAATCGCTAATTTCAAGTAAATTCTATCAAAATTAGAAGCCAAGCCTAGCCTTTTGATTTACTGACTTTCCTGCCTCATAAAAAACTATCTTCCAAGTATCAGTAACATAACTAGCAGATATAATTGCTAATAAAGATGGACAAGAACAGGATTGCATTTACTTCATGTAGTTTATTTTGCTTGAGAGTTGTTAGATGCTAACATTTTGGCAATTTTTTCCCTTGACTCCCTCAAAAAGCAAACCTGAAGGCTAGTTCTCTTTCAAAGAAGATCTTTTTAGAAATACATGAAAAAAAATGTTATATCTTACTACTGATGAAAAAAGTATAGAAAAGGGAAAAGAAGCTATTGCAAAATAAATACAACAGTAGAGAAAGTGACAGTCAACTTAAGGAGAACTCTGAATTCAAAAATCACCATATAAATGTGCATTACAAAATAATTCATAACATAAAAATAATTAGAGAATTAAGATTATAATAGACTAAAAATGCATTGAATATCAACAGCTAGAAATCTTTTCTCGAAGAGATTTTTCTATATGCATATTTTTGTTTTGTCTTTTTCGTAGTCGTTACCTTCATTACTTCATCGAGCAAGTTAACATCCATAATGCAGGAAACATAACCTGCATCAACTATTATTAGAACCAAGTAGTTTGCAAGTTACCTTCCCAACCAAAACTGGCTCTTGGAGATGATTTTTACTAAATTGTAAAAGATAAAATACAAAGTCATTCACATGATTTTCTCCTGATATTACACTCTTATTTGCAGGTTCTACACCAACTACCTACGAAATAAAAATTATAAAAAATAAAATAAAAGGATAAAAATATGTAAATCGCTAAATTAAAAAGTAAAACAAAGGAAGTAGTGGCAACAAGATTTATTTTAATGAACTAAATGAGAAAGTGGCTTTGTGCTTTGCCTTATTTCCATCGATTCCATGTGAAATCATTAACATGTATTTGCTAATTCTCTTTCACATCTGGTTATATTTCTTCAATTCTCTGTTTCCTCAAGGCTCATCTAGTGAAAATATGAGGAGACTGACATTGTATGTGCTTGTACAAGAGTGCCAATATCTTCTTTGTCATTTTTTTTAAATCAGGAGAAGCTTCTTTTTTATTATTATTCTTTTTTTTTCTTAGAATAAACTTCCTGAAGCATTATGGTTCCTTGAAAAACATATTAGACCAGTCAAGAATAGATTTTGAAAATATTTTGAGTAAGATACTTCCCAGAAAATGTTTCAAACCTTAATGTTTTTTTCATCATGTTAAGGTAACGCTCAGTGCCTGCAATGGTACCACCAGTTCCAATCCCAGCAACGAATATGTCCACACTACCCATGGTATCCTCCCATATCTCTGGTCCTATACTTTCAAAGTGAACCTGCAATTTTCATTTATGAATTATGGTTATATATGCTACACTAATATTTAGTAATCATATTACTAATTTTACAATTGATGAATGATAGTGTAAATATTAAAATTAATTATAGTACTACTAGATTATGGTTCATATATGATATCACAACAAAAATGATGAAGAAAAATAAATCACTGTAGCACAAGCAGAAATGTGTTCCAAACAGCTACATAAACAACATTTGTATTAGTAGCATTGTCGAACTGTTGAAACATATATGCATTTGGTGTCCTAAGAACAATTTCTTTAGCTTTATCAATAGCCCCTTGCAGACCGTCTGGGTCAGTCAAAACAATATCCACACCAAATGCTCGTAGAAGGATCCTCCTTTTAATGTCCAATTCTGCAACAAAAACCAAAGAATCAAACAAATCAATCACCTTCAAGTAGCAAAATCCTCTATGTGTTATGTCATTCGGCAAATAAATTATTTACCATGGTCATATTTAGCCATTTTTGCAAATAAAATTTTTTTGGCCATTTGTGCAACTCCACCTACGAATTCTGTCTTTTCCTGCTATTTTCTCAATTTTAATTCAACAATAATTGAGTTGTAGTATTGGAATAATATATTATTTTAAAAAATATTAAATAACAATTCATTCACTTTTTTAATTAATGTTGAGTAAGAAAAATAAATTAGAATTAAGCTTTTAATAAATCATAAATAACAATAGACAAAATTTATTCGATTTAAAATTGTATCAATGGTTTGGTTTGGACGTATAGGGTTTAAGAGAAAAAGTAAAATGTACATGTTTTACATTCAGATGTACAAGTTTATGATGAAAAACAAAATATATGGGTTTTATCAAGTGTATAAGTTTTCACGTTAAAAAAATAAAATATACATGTTTTACATTCTGGTGTATATGTTTTATGTTGAAAAAATAAAATGTACGTGTTTAACGAAGGATGTACACGTTTATATTGAAAAACAAAATGCACGGGCTTTACGTTAGGGTTTACATGTTTTACATTGAACAAAATTAAATGTACACGTTTTACTATGTATGTACACGATTTACATGATATATCAAAGTGGTCATTTATGTACATTCAATGTACTATACAAATAGAAGAATACATAGAATTGAACATGCTAAAATAAGAAATTGAAAGATATCATTGAAATTGTTCATTTGAAAATTTCTTGAAAAATGATTCATATGTTCTTCTTTCCATCAGAACGATAGGACCGTTATGCTCATTATTAAACTTGTACGTATTTTACATTCAGATGTACATGTTTTACATTGATTCATTCCCAACCCTCCACCTGAGACCCTTAGAAAGAAGGTGCTACCCCAAATAATGCTCCGCCAAGTAACGGTGACCCCTTCTTCAGGTCAGCCAAAAGAACGAAAAAGTTCTATGATACTTTGCATTGAAGACTCTGGATGCCAACAACTCCATATGAGAAATCAAACGCAACCGTGTTTGGCTAGAAAAGCCTGGTTGAAACACTTACATAGAATGAAAACTCAAAACTCATTTACTATTAGGGAGACGTAATTTGTTCCAAGCAACCAGTGAATGTGAGCACTTCTGAATTGCCCCACCAAAACAAGTCACCATAGTTTGTAGCTATTGCAGATGGAATACGAGAATTTGAATCAAGACATAACATAAGAAGAAATTGCTTATGGATAAGAATCTCTTTCCCCTCAGCCGAAAAGTGACGCTCTTTCTAACCTTGAAGATCTTCATAGTCTTAGAATAAAGCTTTCATGTTTCCCCCGTAGAAGTCGGTAAACCAATATAACTAACTCTCATGGCATTCAGTAATCGTCATCCCGAGTAAAGTCCCCATAAAATTCCTAGTCTAACCACCCTTATTCGGGATAAACGAGAATAATTACACCAGTTGACACAAGGTCCCCTCATACCACAGCTCATTCAATAAAACACGCTTTTTATCCAAAGGGTGCTTAAAAAATAATAGGAATTTAGTTGCTCCCCAGAATCTACAAAACGACATACCTTTTCACTGGCTTCCAGATGAGCTTCAGTGTTGATTTGAAGGCAGCTAGGTTAACTGACCAGAGGGGACGTACTTTTGCTACTAAGTAGGCTTCAATCGATAGGATTATTCATCACCTGATCCTCAAACACCAGTACCTCATCCATATCTTCTGCCAATGAGATATTACCATATAGCCTATCTACTTTGTTCTTCACTACACTAGTCGCTCCAAGCACAAAGAGAAAATAGAACGAAAATGAACAAACCAACAAAGATCCTGTCTTCATGAAGATGAAGTGCTTATCGAGAAAAAGTCGAGGATGGGTACCATACTCCTTAATTGCTCACTATCGTTAATGTGGTCACACAACCGTATAGAAAAATGAATTACTCTTAGATCATTTTATGAAAACGTTTATGTGCTATAATACTTACTTTATTCTCTAGAAATAAAACGGAAAATTACAATTCATATACACTTTTTATAAGTTTTAAAACAATGAACGTCCTATTTTGACAATGTTGGCATATATGACATAACTAGAAGTTGATAAATTTTAGGGAAAATTAGGTCTACTAGTCATTTTATTTTACTATTTTAGAAAATGACCTCAAAGTTTTCTATTTACACAAATGACCAAATTTTCCTTCCTCTTTTCTCCCTTCATCTTCTCCTTTTGTCTCTGTCTCTTTCTTCTTTCCTTTTGGCTTCTCTGCTTCTTTCTTTTCTGCCTCTTTCTTCTTTCTTCTTCTTCATTCGTCTTCTCTCCCTTCTACTCTCTCTCTCTTCGTAGTCTGTTTTGGGTCTCGTGGTCTTTTTTTCTAGTTTCATGTGTTTTTTCTTATTTTTTAAATGTATTGCTAAAATTATCTTAATTGTATATATTTTGCCCACTATTTTAGGTGGTAGTTATTATGTTCAATATCCTCATTCATTTTGCTTTTCTTAATTAATTTTGATATTCTAAATTAATTACGAAAGCCCTTTTATCTTATACTTCGCTAAGTATTTCCTTTAGTACACCCCAATTGTTTACGTTATGGGTAAGTAAATATATTTACTTACAGCCAGTTTATAAAGATTTACCTGTATCGAATAGGTTTTATTATGTAGCTCACATAAATGTTTGTTTATTCCCGTGTAAGTGTGAATAATTAGTTACTTATATCAAATACTTTCATCATATTTATTAACTTCCAAAGTGAAAATTATTATTTATGAAAATGTTAATAATGATTATTAGAATTATGAACCACGTGACGGGACTATAATTTATTATTGTTTGAAAATTATTTAATGTTTGTAAATAATAATCTACTGATGCTATAATTTTAATGTAGTTTTTAAAGCCTAAAATCACAATTTCAACTACAGAAATAGGATAACATATTTCTGTAGATAGATTTCTATAGACTGGTCGTTTCATTATTTCTCATATCTTAAAGGGTCATACGTCTAGTTATCAATAAAAAAAAAGGTTAAATGGGTCAATCATGAACCGGGTTTGTCATCCTCAGAAATTAGTATTGAATGAGAACTGTACTGCATTCATTATTCTTCCTAATTTTTGTATTAATGAGAAATGACTAGTGTTTGCCGCTGCGGAAGAATTTAAAAGTGACATTTCCCCACATGGAAAACACAAATATTTTATTTTAATAGTAAACGTCAACATCATCATGTGATTATCTATCTGGTAAAGTATATATTTATAAAATTGATTAACAATTAAATATTGGTAGCAGTTGAGCCCTTCTCGTTTTCTTCCTGAATGTTAATGAGCTTAAAATTTAACCCTCTTCATTCAGAAAACTGCATGTGTCTGTCTTTCTTGCTATGGTTACCAAAGATGGAAGAAGAACAGAACATACATTCATACCACTCGCCCACTACTAATCTCTTGCTAAAAGCAGCTTCTTCTTATAAACTAAAACAAAAAACAAAACGAAGAAGTAGCTGCTTTTAGTAAGAGATTAATAGAAGTTTTAAAGTCAACATTTATAGCATAAGAAAGCACTCACTGGCATGGTAGATTGGTAGGTATGTTCTGTTCCTAAAGAAGGTAGCATAATTGATTCTGCGTTATATATGGTCAAGAAATTTAGCAACCCAAACCCCTAAATCCTGCTGACTTATGCTCTTGAAAAACAATAAACATCTGATTCATAATCAAAATTATAATACAAACAAACACAATTATCAGAAATTCTCGAATGGCTAAAAAAATGCAGATTCAAATGTAAAAGAAGGTAAAATTTTGTTATATAATTAAGAGAAGCCTTTTTTACCACCTTGAAAGCCATCTGTAAGAACTAGGCATCCATGGCGCAAGAAGAAGCTCTTCTGGTTATCGCTTGGAAAGAGAGCACATGGCGATATAATTTTCCTTAGTGACGGACTCGAGAAAACCATCTGTGAAACCACACTGTAATCAATGTTATCGCAGTATCTCAAGTTAATCATCCTCAATCTTCTGCAGTTTTTCACCACCTCCTTCACTCCTTTTGCAGTCACATTCAAACAGGACAGCAAGTCTAAATGATGCAGCATAGGACATCTTTTTCCAACTATGGCTAATGCTTCATCATTAATCCTTGATCCTTGTAATTCAAGTACCTCCAATGAAGGAAGTTCCAAATCTATAACAAAATTCTTCATCCCCATACAATGATTTAGCTCCAAATGCCTAATTTTGGTACATAATCTCAGCACTTTTACGATGCCTTCTTCTGTAATGCCTGCACAGTAATTTAGCTCGAGCTGCTCCAGATTTGAGCAAATGGATGTAATTTTCTTGACACTGTCATTGCTCAAATTGTTATTCTGAGATAAGCTTAGAGATTTGATTCGAGTGTTTACGATGAAATCTTCGATGAAGTCTACTTCTTTTTCTTCTTCTTGACCTAGATTTGTTTTTTCCATCTTAATTTCATTAAGCACAGGACAGTTTCTCGCGAGTGTGAATATGGCAGAGCTAGTTAGCTTTGAGCAAAAGCTGAGGTTAATGGAGGTTACACTTGGAAGGAATTTTGATAATTTAGACATAGACTGATCAGTCAAGAAATTCGCTGCTTCAAGATCCAAACACTCAATACTCTTCTTCTTGTACAACAGAAATGAAATTCCTTCAAATGTGAAATTTTGACAACGAGAAAGAAGAAGCTTCCTCAATGGCGAAGACGCTTCAGCCAATGAAAATAGCAAATCGTCTGAGATGAACGAGTTCGAAAGGCAAAGAGAAGACAGAACTTTCAAATTAACCAACGAATCACTGAAAACAGAACTGAGAGAAGGAATTCCAATTCCATTGGCGGAAATGGAATTCAAATTGAGAATATGACGGAGCGCGAGGGAAATCCCACTTTGAGTAATGAAATCGCAATCGCATATTACGATTTCCCTGAGCAAAACACAGTTGGCCGACAAAGCTAGAAGTGATTTATCGCTAATGAAGGGATTACCAGAGATGTTTACCTTCCTCAGGCGCTTAAGCCTCGAAGACAAAGCAAGAACACCAGAATCAGTCACTGCTCCAGAGAAAGTATGAGAAGAAGAGGAATACCCGCTGTAGCCATTAACAGGATAACTGATATCGAGCTCTTCAAGGTACGGAAAGGAGCCTGAAATCACAGTCAGATCGATGTTCTGCAATGACCCAATCCTCGAGCAATTCAAGGCTCTCAAATTTTGCATCCTTGAGCCCAACACTCTCAAGCCCATCAGCGGCACGCTCCTCTGATTCGAAAGATTGAGTGAATCGAGGTCCAATCCGGACGCTGCAATTTGGAGCAGAAGGCCGTCGAGGTCGCCGTGGAAATCTTGGAGGTCAATATGCTTGAGTTTTTTGAATCTCTGAAATATCTTGGGGAGGAGGGGAACTGTGAGGCCAGAGACTCGAAGGCTAACCCGAAGATTGTTGGTAATCGAAAGGAATTGCTTAGAGACCAGAGATACTGATTCCAAATGGTGGTGGTGGTTCTGGAGAACGCCAATGATCAATTCCCAGCATTCTTCAGGCAAGTAAAAGGAATTTTCCAAAGACATTTTTTCTGCTGTTTGTTTCCTGGGAAAAGAGTGCTAGTTTTCCTTTTCGTTTTGTGAGGAGCAGAAGTGAAAAAGAAAGGAAAGATTTTATAGTGAGAAAAATCAGATGGGTGAACGAGAACGTGCCTTTGCTTTGCTAAGTAGGTGTGCCGCTGTGGGATCCCACGTGAGTAACACAGCATTATTTCCATGAAATGTAACGCATGTTTCCAAGTAGATTGCAATATGACTTTCATTCAAATAATCCTTCTTTTCTTAAAAAAAATGATTTCGATCACTAAGATTACTCACTTGAAATTTCAAGGTTGACCAATTTGGACGAATCTAATGATCACGATTTGATTAAAAATTGATTTAATTTCCCAATGGAAACGATTGACCCATGTAGTTTTTAGATTAGGATTGTCTGCCGTTTGAGTTAAAACGGCAGAAACGATAGTTTTGTAATTTGAAATCATCCGATTAGATCTGAACGGTTTAGATCACGTGAAATATTATTTGAAAAAAATAAAAAATAAAAATATTTTTTTACTTTTTAACAATCGATCACAGTCCATATCTTTTTTTACGGTTGAGATTTAATTTCCTCTTTGTAATTGGACACCAACAGCAGAAAATCTTCATCCGTAGTTTGTATAAACGAACGGCCATGATCATCTTGTCACATGCGACAAGATATTTTTAAATTTTTTTCTATTTTATCTTTTTCTAAAACTAATTTTGGGCCGTCCATTCTTGTATTGGACGGCTCAATTTTAACACAATTCTCTTATGTTCATTCATGATTCTTTTTTGTTAGTGTAATTAACTAATCATTGGGTGCAATAAGTTATTTAGAAATTCAGAATCATATTTCCTAGCGTTAAAAGTTTATGATTTATCGATCATCATGATTCGTGTAAAAAAACTTACAAAACGTTGAACAACTCAATGGGATTAGTTGACAAATGAGCAAACTTGTAGCGCTCCAATCTTTGAAGATTAAACATGCTTATAATTTCATAATTCAAAAATTCTCAATTCGATCGAAACTCTTTTGACAAACTCCAAAATTGAAAAACTTTAATTTTACCCTAAGAAAAAACTTTGATCATTTGATAGCAGAAGCAAAAAATCATCATAAATACTTTCTTAATAGGCCTCAATTAAAGTCATATTAACTTCATAATAAAACCATCATGAGAAATTCATAGACCATGAAAATCTAACTCTTGTTCGTAGGAAAAACATGGTATATGATAAACTAGTGAAATAATTGTAGTTTACGAAAATCCTTTTCCAAAATACTAGCTATCCATAAATTGAAATTCCAAAATTCTTCTGCTAGTCCAGTTGGTTATGGAAGTCTTTTACTCCTGCCGCTCGTCATCACCACATGCATCATAAATAATTGTGGGAATGTGAGTACTAAAGAGTACTTAGTAAGTAAACAACCATAATGATATGCATCCACATATTATAAATGCAATCGTAACATAGCATAACTTGACTTATATCATAAGTAAAAACGTCACACGCTTAATCATGTCTTTCGTTTAATGAAACTGTTGGATCAGTGGTTTTAAAATTAATGAAAAATAAGTTTGAACAATGAACGGTTCGTGGACGGAATATCAAAATAAATTTCTAAAACTTACTTAATCGAATTGAATAACAAAAATCAAAATAACAAACGATCAGGCATATCGGATATTGAAACGAATAGAAAAAGGTTTAAACGATTTTCACCTTTACGATGTATCAGAGATATTTTGAATTGGTAGAATTCTTGTATTCGTTCTTCACGTTTTTCAAACTTCAAGATTCAAATCTTCAAACTTGATCTTCAAGAACCAATTTCTCAAAATTTTCTTCACACCAATAACCACTCGTTAATTTCAGAAATATATCTCGCGAGAATTTATTTAAGAGTTGAGTGTGGACTTTTAAAATGATTGAATAAGAAAAAATCAAAATTCGACTGCAACATGGGAGAGACTCTTTTTCTCTCTCTGTGTATTTACGCACTGTATTGATTAGTATCAATTACTCTGCTCTAGAGTTATGTTGTATCTAATACAATTCCATTGTGACAATAAAATTGCTATCACATATATATATAGTTATTAGTTTTAGAAATTTGTAAATATACCCATATATTTTAATTTTCTAAAAATTAACCCCAAAATAACCGTTATGGCGGAATTTGGTATATATCCTCTTAGAATTTGTGTTATATCGAAATTCATCAATTCAATTGATAAATCTAATTGATCTTTATCAATTAATTAATTTAATTTCTTTTTGTTTACTAATTATCTAATAATTAATTAATTAATTTTAATATAATTAATCACACTTAACTAATTAAGTGACAACACCTATCACATATGAGTGTAGGAAATACACATTGGCAACAAAATACATTTTGATCCAACTGATATAGTTTATTCTATTCATGTTCTCATGAGCTATTCTTGAGACCGAATAGATCCACATGAATAAAGTTATAGGATTCAAATACCCGATGAATTTATCTTTATAAATTTCTGACTTATTTAATCATGACATCATACGAATCCGATATAGGTTCGATGTCGAATCAACTCTCGATTCATGCCTGCTACATTTTATGTTCGTGCAAATAAACTCTTGGGTTCGTAGAATATTTTAACATATTACACATCGTGAATATCAGTAACAAGAGCGGAGATATAAGATTACCATTTTACCCATCTTGTAATTATTTTCTTAATCCTTTATTGACTGTGGATAAGAAAGACATAATAGTGAATTATCTCGTACAATTCACAAGTCTTAATCAATTACACAATTCGTTGAATACCAGACCTGGTTTATTATTCATACACCCATCAACAAAGCATAAGGTGATATTATTATTTTCATAATTCAACCATGAATTTTCATATCTGTGAATCACGTAACTCCAACATAGTTGAATTACGTCAAGCTACATATTGTCCATCAATTCGAACTCACCCATTTGACATATCAAATATCGCAAGTAACTAAGTCAAGCTACGTATTGACTTCAAGATTAGGGTAGTTACGAAAATACCCTTAAGGTGTAACAATTAAATTTAGAGCTAGGTAAACAATTTATGCTCTAAACTAATTTGTTACCAGTCTATTCAATATTTTCCATAACACATCTAGGTTAACTGTTTGAGTGTCCACTCCCATGCCCCAAGACTGACATCTATTAGTTCAACCTAACAGTTGTAATCAGATTCGATTGCCCAGTCGATCCTAAGACTGCAAATAACGTTCGAAATTATTTCAGAAGAGTTTGTCTAGAAGACTCCTCTGACTTTACTCTTCTTACATTGATAATAGTTTCAGGACTTGAGTAAATTATAAACACACTTTAATTAAAAGAAAATGTTTATTTATTCATTGAATGCAGTTATACAAAATGCCTGAAAAATAACTAAATAATCATAAATAGTTATTAGACCATATTTTATGGACATAATTTCAACAATCTCCCGCCTTTACAAAAGTAGGCGTGTACAATCTCGTATCCTCATACCCTCTAGATGACCATAAAAAACTTTACTACATAAAGTCTTCATGAATGAATTTGCCAGGTTGTTGACCATCAATATGTGTGTTACTACAACATCTCCACGCTGAACAATATCTCTAATAAGATGATACTTACACTCTATGTGTTTGGATAGTTTATGCCTCCTTGTTCCTTCGAGTTTGCTATAGCCCCACTATTATCGCAATAAAGTGCCATGGGCTTGTCATATTCTAGAACAACTTCCAGAGTCTTCAAGAACTTTCTAAACCATACAACCTCCTTAGCAGCTTCACAAGTTGCCATATATTCAGCTTTCATGGTAGAATCAGCAATGTAAAATTGCTTAATACTTCTCCATACAAATGCTCCACTATTCAGGATGAACACCAATCCTGAAGTGGACCTCCTAGAATTCTTATCTGCTTGGAAATTAGAATCAGTATACCCCATCATATTCATGTCAGTACCTGAATACACAAGCATATAGTTCCTTCTTCTCCTCAGATACTTATGGATATGCTTGACAACATTCCAATGCTCGATTTCAAGATAGATTGGAAACGACTCACCACGCCCACGATATAGCAAATGTCTGGTCTAGCGCAAAGCATCGCGTACATGAGACTTCCTATGGCTGAGGTATAGGCAATATTTTTCATGTCTTCCTTTTTTTAAGAGTCTTGGAAGACTGCTCATTGAAGAATTTGACTCGATATCTAAAAGGAAGATATCCCTTCTCAGAGTCTTGCATATTGAAGCAATCAATCACTTTATCAATATAAGATGCTTAAGACAATGCTAATTGGTTGTTCTTCCTATCTCAAAAGATTTGAATGCCTAAGACAAATGCAGCTTCTCCAAGATCCATCATATCAAATTGCTTTTCAAGCCAGATCTTGACATCAGATAATTTTCCTACATCATTTCCAATGAGTAAAATATCATCTACGTACAAGACTAGAAAAAACATTTTCCCTTCATGTATCGGCTTATACACACAGAGTTCGTCCACTAACTATTCAAAACCAAAGTTCTTGACAGTTTCATCGAATCTAATATTCCATGACCGTGACACTTGTTTAAGTCCATAAATGGACTTAAGTAGTTCGCAAACATTACCCTCTCAGCCTTTTTCCATGAACCCGTCCGATTGAGCCATATAAATGCGCTCTTCAAGATTATCATTCAGAAAAGTAGTCTTGACGTCTATCTTCCAGATCTTATAATCAAAGCCAGCAGTAATGGACAAGAGAATTCAGATGGATTTAAACATGGCTACCGACGAGAAGGTATCATCATAGTCTATACCATCCTTTTGAGTGTAGCCCTCTGCTACTAGTCTAGCTTTAAATGTCTCCACATTCCCATCCAGACCTCTCTTTTTCTTATAGATCCATTTGCACCCTACAAGTTTAACCCCTTCAGGAGGATCTACAAGTTTCCAGACTATGTTCGAGTACATCGAATGTATCTCAATGTTCATGGCTTTTAGTCATACGTTTGCTTCAAGACTAGTCATGGCCTGAGAGTAGGAGACAGGTTCATATGATCCTTATCTGAGACTGCTGTTAAGGCATCTCCATAAGACATGTATCTGGCAGGCTGGCTCAAAACCCTCCCACTACGTCGAGGCTTCATAGGCTCTGGCCCCTGTTGTGGTTCTTCCATTATTGAATTAGAAACAATTCTTGATTAGGGAGTCGGTGTCCTCCCACTCAATAATTTCTCTAGCAAAATAGTGTTTCTCGGCTTCACACTTCTTATATAGTCTTCCTCAAGTTAACATGCATTCACACTAATGAATGTTTTCTTGTCAGTTGGACTATAAAAGATGTATCGCTTTGTTCCTTTGGGATATCTTACAAACATGTATAATTGATTGACTAGTCAACTTGCATGTCTTTGGTTTCAAAACATATGCCAGTCACCCCCATATTCTAAGGTGGTTATCCGAAGACTTTGGTCCATTTCATCTTTAATATGGAGTGCCAGGCACTGTCTTCGACGAAAATTGATTCAGAATGTATGCTGCTGTTTCTAAGGCATATCTCTAGAATGAATCTGGGAGGGATGAGCAACTCATCATGGATCTGGCCATATCCATCAAAGATCGATTCCTTCTCTCTGACACACCATTCTGTTCTAAAGTGTCAGGTGCTGTAAGCTGAGAAAGAATACATTCTTCCTTAAGAAAATCTTCAAATTCTCCTAACAAGTACTCTTCACCACGATCGGATCGTAGTGTTTTGATTTGTTTCTCTAATTGCTTCTCAACCATAACCTTATACTCTTTGAAATTTTCAAAGGTTTCAGACTTTTGGCGCATTAGATAAACATGACCAAAGCGTGAGTACTCATCAGTAAACGTTACGAAGTATTCATAACCTATTCTTGCTTAGACATTCAATGGCCCACATACATCATTATGTATGAGTTCGATGCATTAAGTAGCTCTTTCACCCTTCGTTGAAAATGGTCTCTTGGTCATTTTACCTTCTATACAGGATTCACATGTGGGTATTGATCTCACACTTAAAGTTTGTAAAGGACCATCCTTTACAAGTCTTTTAATCCTGCCCAGGCTAATATGTCCATAAATAAGATACATCAGTTGAGTCAGACTTCAACCTTTTATTATCCATTTGTGAATCAACATTTACTTCAGTGTCACATATCATTGGAACTATTGGTTTTACGTAAAATAATTTATTGATCAATCGTGCAGTATTAATTAAGCAGTCATTTCTAAAAATACCAATATATTTATCAGTGAATTCAAATTTGAATCCTTGCTCAATTAAACTAGCTACTGAAATAAGGTTCTTGCCAAAAATTAGGATATAATAAATATCACGTAAAATCATAAAATTATTATCAAATGATAATTTAATAGTTCCCATAGATACAGTTGATACTAGTGCTCCATTTCTCCCATAGAAGTTGAACTTGCTCTCGTCAAGGCTTCTGATTTCCCTGAACCCTTACAGGGAACAATAGATATGGTTAGTGACTGCAGAGTCTACAATCCAAGAAAAAATAGAGTCAACTACATAACAGGCCTCAGTAATAAGTATTATACTTTTAGATCTCAACTTCTTGAGCTAGTTTGGGAAGTTGCATTTTCAATTATCAGCGGCTCCACAATTATGACACTTATCTTTCGACTTGTCCACTTTTGAAGTGCTCTTGCCTTTCACAACTTTTAAGTTCTGCTTCTTAGCTTCTTGGGACCTCTCATGTGTTTCTTTTTGTTATTAGAGGTGGAATGCTAACTTTTAGTAAACTTTGCATCTCGAGTCTTCCTCTTGCCCTTCAGAAATAAGATCTCAGCAGCTTGCAGTTCCTTCATCAGCTCAGAAAGTGAGTTCCTCAACTTATTCATCGAATAATTAAGTTCGAAGTTCTCAAAAGTGTCAGGCAGATTCTCAAGGAAGATATCAACTTATGCCTCGCCATCTATCTCAGCACCTATGATCTCCATCTCATTCAGATAACTAATGATCGATATCATATGCTCTCTGAAAGGAGTTCCAGGTTTCATCCTACAGTTCATGAAGTTTTGCACAGCTGCCTGTTTAGCTTGACGACCCTGATCTCTGAACATTTCAATGATGTTCAACATCACATCAGTGACACTTTCCATGTTCTGATGGTGTTATCGCAACACATTGCTAACAGAAGCCAAGATGTAGCACCTAACGATCTCATCAGAACGCAACCAAGAAGCATAAACATCATTTTCCTCTTGAGTCGATTCAGCAATTAGCTCAAGAGGAAAAGGGGCGGTGAGCACAAACTTGTGTTTTTCTATCGTCAGCACAATATCAAGATTACCTTTACAAACTATGTAATTTTCACCGGTTAAGTTTATTTGCGTTTAAGATAGTTGAGAGTGGGATATCGATATGATTACTGAAAAGAATAAATGAAACGGTGTAAATAAATACTCAATCATTCAGGAAAGTATGATGCATGATGCAAATACTTAAATATTTAAAAATCCAATAAAAATTATTTCTTCCATGATGTTACCATCCATAACGACAGCTTGTCTCATCTAAGGACAACGTCCAAGCTACCTCCTACAACATCGAGACTCCTCTCGTTTGGTTAACGCTTCTCAAGATGTCACTACATCTAGCATAACCAATGGTTTTGGTCACCTTAGCCCCATTGACTAGCCCCTATGATGGATTTCAATGTGCTTCGGTCTAAGTGTTTAACCAACTCATCGTCTTTAAAGGTTTCTATGAACTAACAGCCCGTCTAGGGACGATCCTGCCTCACTATTTCATTTACAAGTTTTAGTTTCTTAAGCAATCCTATGACTTAAAATGACACGATTCTAAAGTTTATCCTACTGAAGAGAGGACCGCTATGGTGGCTCTAAACCTTTTCTCGTGCCACGATCAAGTTTGCGTTGGGGACCTTAGGAGTGTTTCAATGTAAACGACCCTCCCACTCAGTTTTTAGAAATATAGATTTTTCATTGTTTTTAAAAAAAATTATAACTCTTTATTAATTTGGAAAAACAAGTTTCCAAAATTATAAACTTTTATAAAATTTAAATCTCAATTTAAAATTTATAGCTTTTATAAAATTTGCATTGTATTAAAATTATAACCCATTATAAATTAAACTACAATGATGCATGTGCACGCTACTTGACATTTTGATATTGGCATATCCTTATTTCTACATGACATGTTATATGATGATTCGAGATTAATAATAAATCATCCGTTTAAAATTAACCTCCATATTAACTAATTTCTAATTATAACCCATAAAAGAATAATAAAAAATATATAATCAATTTAAATACTAATCTTCATGGCGGTTGTAATTATCTCATTGTCCTTCAAGAAGTCCCACCAATTTGTAATTCTTTACAAAAGTCCATTCCTAGTTTAAAATTCAAATTTCAAATTTCAAATTTTTAAATTCAAATTTTAAATTTCAAATTTCAAAAATTTTAAATTTGAATTTTGATCAAAACCCTTTAATTAAGGAAAACCATTTTCTTAATTAAATAATCTCATCATAATCATTTTAAAATTTAAAATTCAAAAAGATATAGATAAAAGGATAATTATCTTTTAAATTTAAAATTAAAAAGATAAAATAGATAATTATCCTTTTGAATTCAAAATCTAAAAGATAAAAGGATAAAAAAAATATAATTATCTTTTAAAATCAAATTTTAAAAGATAAAATAGATAAAATGGATAATTATCTTTTAAATATTTGATAGCATATCTTTTGAACTTTAATTATCTTTTATTCGTTTAAAATCAAAATTCAAAAATTCAAAATATTAAAGATAAAAGATGAGATTAGGGTTTTGTAATATATCACAGGGTTTCCTAAACCCTAATTGTTATCGCTTGGGGTTTCATAAACTCTAGTCGCCATGTAGGGCATGACAGTGAACAGCAGGAGGCGGTGCGGCACGGCGGTGGGTAGTGGCGGTGAAGGGTGACAAATGTTCTAGTAGCAGTCTTCCGGTGACTTTTCCAGAGGCAGTTTTTAGGTGGCGGCAACTTCTGGCAAATGGCGTTTTCTGACGATTTTCGAGGCGGCGGCAATATTACATCGAATTTATCAAAAATTACAATTTTTGCAATAAAATAAATTACATAAAATCCTATGTCTCAAATCCTACTTACATCAATTCTAAACTGAAAGCAAAAACGCTTAGAGCCAATAGATAGGGCTCCAAATATATGTCAATATTAACAAATTCATCGATACATTCGTTTCAAATATCTATATGCGTAATCAAGAACATGTGGCAGTCATACCAATTGTTTGATCGATAGTTTTAAAATTAAAGAGAAATAAGTTTGAACCACGAACAGTTCGTGGGCGGAATATCAATTTTTTTTCTAAAACTTATTTAATCGAATTGAATAATTAAAAAACAAAACAACAAACGATCATACATATCAGATATTGAAACGAATAAAAAAAGGTTGAAACAATTTGAACCTTTGCGATATATCAGAGATTTTCTGAATTGGTAGAATCCTTGTATTCATTCTTCACGTTCTTCAAACTTCAAGATCCAAATCTTCAAGCTTGATCTTCAAGAACCAAAATTTAAGTACGATCTTCAAGAACTAATTTCTAAAAATTTACTTCACATCAATAACCACTCGTTAATTTAAGAAATATATCTCGTGAGAATTTATTTAGAAACTGAGTGTGGGCTCACAAAACGATTGAATAAGAAAAATCAAAATTTTCTTCCTTCAATTTTAAATTCGGCTGCAACATGTGAGGGAGGGGAAGAAAGCTATTTTTCTCTCTCTGTGTATTTAGAGTTGTGTTGGATCTAATACAATTCATTGTGGAATCAAATTGTTATCACAAATATATAATTATTAGTTTTAGAAATTTGAAAATATACCCATATATTTAAAATTTCTGAAAATTAACCCCAAATAACAACCATGACCGAATTTTATATATATCCTCTTAGAATTTGTGTTGTATCAAAATTCATCAATCCAATTGATATCTATCAATTAATTAATTAGTTTCTTTTTATTTACTAATTATCCAATAATAAATTAATTAATTTTAATATAATTAATCACACTTAACTAATTAAGTGACAACACCCATCACATATGAGTGTAGCAAATACACTTTGATACCAAAATACATTTTGGTCCAACTGATATCGTTTATTCTATTCATGTTCTCATTAGCTATTTCTGAGACCGAATGGACACATGAGAAAAGCTATAAGATTCAAATACCCAACGAATTTATCTTTATAAATTCTCGATCTATTTAATCCTGACATCATACGACCCTACTATAGGTTCGATGCCGAATCAAATCTCGATTCATGCACACTACATTTTCTGTTGGTGTAAATAAACTCTTTTATTTCACGATCCACAGAATATTTTAATAAATTATCCATCGTGAATATAAGTAACAAGAGCGGGGATTTAAAATTACCATTTTACCCCTATTATTATTATTTTCTTAACTCTTTTATTGACTATGAATAAGAAAGACATAATAGTGAATTATCTCATACAATTCACAAGTCCTAATCAATGACTTAATTCATTGAATATCAGGCCCGATTTATTTATTCACACACCCATCAACAAAGCATAAGATGATATTGTTACTTTCGCAATCCAACCACGAATTTCTATATTTGTGAATCACGTAACTCCAACATAGTTAAATCACGATCCCAACAACCAAGTTATTGCCCGCCAATTCGAACTCACCCATTTGACATATCAAATATCACAAGTAATTAAGTCAAGCCACGTATTTAATTTAGGATTAAGATAATTATGAAAATACCCTTAAAGTATAAAATTAGATTTTGAGCTAGGTAAACGGATTTTGCTCTAAACTAATTTGTTATCGGTCTATTTAACATGCTCCATAACACGTCTAGGTTAACTATTTGAATCTCCACTTCCATGCCCTAAGACTGACATCCATTGGTTGAACCTAACAGTCGTAATCAGATTCGATTGTTTAGTCGATCCTAAGACTATGAATAACGTTCTGAACTATTTCATAAGAGTTTTTCTGGAAGACTCATTTGTCTTTACTCTTCTTATGTTCATAATAGTTTGAGGACTTAAGTAAATTATAAACACACATTAATTAAAGGAAAACTTTTATTTATTCATTAAATTCAGTAATACAAAATATTGAGAAGATAACTAAACACTCATAAATAATTATTACATCCTACTTTAGGAACATAATTCCAATAGTAACATGCATCACGTGTGGAATCATATGACATGCATGAGCATAACTTAACTTGACATGTTCAGTAATTGACATATAATAAATGAATACGTGTAACATACTTCACCATGTCAAAGTTGAACATATTTCATAATAAACATGTACCATAGACTAGATCATGTTACATAACTTAAACTTAACTTGGCTAGCTATGTCCCTCAGTTAACAACCTAATCGTAACTGCCTTGCACATGAACATCAATACAAATTTAAACGTAAACATGAACAAGAACATAACAGATTGGGTGAGGCTGTTGCCACTGAAGGTTACCGAAACCCCACCGCCGTGACGCTGAGCCTATTGCCACTTAAGGTTATTGAAACCCCAACGCCGCTAAATGTATTGTCACTTAAGATTATCAAAACCCCAAGAACACTGAGCGATGACTTAAGGTTATCAAAACACAAAAAACACTGAATTATCAATTAAGTTAATTGAAATCCCAAGGTCAACAAAATTGATGCCACCCAACCGTATAACTGAAACATAACGTGATCCATCTGGTTCTCTTGTCAACTAAGGGACAAGCCTAAAATTCACTTCTTGCTTAATCA
The DNA here is from genome assembly GCA_003255025.1 of Datisca glomerata. Lineage (NCBI taxonomy): Eukaryota > Viridiplantae > Streptophyta > Magnoliopsida > Cucurbitales > Datiscaceae > Datisca > Datisca glomerata. The sequence goes on from QANY01009387.1 coordinate 392,213, forward strand.
TCACTTTACTTGTTTAGCTTCATGATTCATTGTATCTAATGCACGATAATGATTAAAACATTAAGCTCATACATGATCATATAATTTATTTTGATACGTGAAAATATAAATAGACATTCCCAACTTAACATTACTTGGTACTCAATTAGTCATACTTTGGACCTATCATAAGTATACACACAATTTCAATGAGGTAGATAATAAAGTTACTCTAATTCATATTTTTGCACAACTAAGTTATTACTAGTAAATATATATTGCACAACTTAAATTGCTAACAGATTTATAGATTCCAGATTATCACACATGTGTCATACCATGATGTAAGCTCACTTACCTAGACCGAAGAAATGATAAACAATCTTCTAATCACTTGAAATTCAATGATTATCGATCATTAAATTGTTCAATAATAATACTTAATAAATATATATAATTAAATAAAAAAACCACAATAGTGTAAATTAATTAAACGAATTAGTATGGTAGGATCAGAAATTAGAAAAACATGTTTTTTGGGTTCGAGAGTCAACTGGACGAACCAGTTTGGTTCAAACCGGACCAGTTAAGGTTTCCGGTTCAGTATGGTTTGACTAGATCGATCAGGTTCAACTGAACCGGTTTGGATTGGATTAAATATTGCGTTGGTTTTAAATATCGGGTCGAGCTGATAATGAGAGCGAGCCACAATACATGATCTCCCACATATAACCGAGAAGGGAGGATTATCATTGAATAATTTATCGGCGTTCAACCACTGGTAAGAGAAACGTGGAGGGGGGAAAAAAAGATAGAGAGAGGGAGAGATAAGGGAGAGGGAGAGAACTAGATAAGCATGGAAAGAGAATTAGAAATGGGGAATGAGAAACAGAGGGCAAGAAAAAAAAGAGAGAAACAGAGATAAGCAAGCAAAAAGAAAGAAAATTAGAATAGAATAGAAAGAGTGTGTGTGTGTGAGAGAGAGAGAGAGAGAGAGAGGTTATTGGAGAGGGAAAATGGCGATCTGCTACAAAGACAACATCAAGAAGGCTCACGGGGTTAGGGACAGATATGGGTGTTGAGAAGGAGGTGATTTGAGAGTGATAAGGGAAACTAAATTGGGTAGAAGAAGCAATCAGGGTTTGAGTAAGGCTGAAAGATGGTTCAAATAAAAGAAAAACCATTAGGATTTTTTGGTTCGCATAATGTATATATATTTATAGGTAAAAGCCTTAAGTAAAGTTATAGTATCCCCTTCTTAAGAACTTTCATCATCGAAAAGAAAGTGCCCCAATTATATCATTTGGACTCACACAATAAAACTTAATGGCACAACTTATAGTGAAGCATGAGAAATAAAAGAGTAGATAATAATCAAAGCATAAATTGATATTAAATCAATGTGAAAGCTAGATACCCAAGAACATGCAATGTACCTGCAACAATCACATTTTATACCTCAACTTCCAGGAGTGCCATAACACAGACCTTTCCTTTTGCCTTGTTCACAGTTGCATTAAAGTCTCTGCCTTGTTTGATTAAATAACATTCATTATTATAATGCCTAGTCTTCGACACTTGAAACAAGCTTTGGACAACTGATAGCACTATCCGGGATGACGCTTATTATAAGATGAGACTCAATTACTTGTTTCTTCACATCATGTTATTCCAGATGGCCATCTTGAAGTTTCCTCTTCTCATGCCATGACTGATCAGACTGTGGCAGCTCTTTCGGTGGAATACTCATTTCCATGATCAATACAACCTCAACAACCGTCGGGTACGTAGTATTCTTATGAACTGTCATGGGACCATTAATCTTGGGAAGAATATCCTTTTCAAACAATTTATTTAGCCTTCATGAGCTCATAATCAACACAATGAGTGGCGTAACGAGACAGTTTTTCAAATTCCTTTCGTATTCTGCAACCATCATATTGCTTTGAACCAGTCTAAGAAACCCACCCTCCCTGTGTGCTCTAATTATGATTAGAAAGTATTTTTTGAAGAACGTCTCCTTGAACCTAACCCACATCAATGTGTAATGCTCAATGCCATGAGTTCTATATGTTAGCTCCCACCATTTTCAGGAAATTGAACAAATTTAGCAACTGCGTCGGCAAATAATAGTAAGGCACACAAAGTAACAAATCTCAAATTAATCTCATTATTATAAATTAAGTTATTGAATACTCTATCAGATTAGCATGTAAGTTTCACATCCTACCTTTTGAGTGTCCAAGAACATCATTTACTGGAAGATTTGCTCTATCCTAGCAATCCAATCATCGGCTATAAGTGGATCAGTTGAGTGGCTATCGAACTCAAGTGGATTTAACTTTTGAATGTCTGAATCAATTATACATCAACTGGCATTTTCTGATATCATTGCTATGTTTGTTGTGATGGGCGAGTTGTAACCATATGTCTCAACAACTTAAGAAATTTATGAAGCATTTAAAGCATGGCCACCGGCGGGTTAGCAGCTGGGTCGGCGGCCACATGGTTATTCTTGTTCCTTATAGAAGCCACTGCACCAGGCTGAAGGAACACTCATTACTTACTATCATGTCTTAATCATTAACACATACATATAATATGAACATAACAACACATCATAATGAGACAGAACCATGTCAATACTGAAACCATAATTGAAATAATTAACACTTGTGAACCTGACTTATAAGGTCAGGGAAGAGCAGAGTGAGTGACTTTCCATACATTTCATTAAGGAAAGTCTAGAGAATCTATGTCCTTTGCTTTGATACCAAACTATAAGCTCCAGATATCTGAGAGTTAAACATACATGTAATTTCACAATTCAAAAGTCCACAATTCTATTGAAACCTTAATTTAATGAAATCTCCAAATTGAAAAACCTTGATTTTACCCTAATAAAAACATAATCATTTATTAATGGGCTGTAAATTCACATTATTTAATAACATTATTATTGGTTTTTGTCTCTTCCCTAGAGCTTCTCTTTCTAAGCTCCTAGGGTTTCTTAGTTTTTGTGCCACTAATGGTGTATTCTCCTCAGAATCAAGGCCTGCGTTGAGGAATGTTTGTCCTTTGCTTGCTTATTTTTGTCAGCTTGAGAAGTATGAAAGGGAATGGTGGGTACAATACATGTGACAGTGTGCATGGAAATAAAGGCCCGTCGAGTTTGATTGGTGAAAGCTCTAGGGTTTTCCATGGTGAAGGATCTGTTAACCAAGGTACGTATACATCTATTAACCCTATTTTGGCTAACAAACATGGTCGAGGTAGGCCACCTAAGGACAAACCATGTTTGTTTTCGGATAAATACATTAGAGACGTTGATGGTAGCCTTCCTGTTTTGGAGAGTGAGTGTGCGATCGTTAAAGAGGTTTGTAAGTTTTCTTATTTTGATGAATCTCTGCCTCCTCATGAATCTATTATTTTCGGTTGGGAAGAAAATTGAGTTTCCATCTATGCCTTTTGCCAAAAAAAGTGCGCTTAATGAGGAAGGTATTTCTGGTCGTATTGAAAACCTTGTATTGCTTAATGAGGTACGAATCTATGGCCCTATTAAAGAACCTATGGGATTATCTATTTCGAGCCTTAGATTGCTTGCTCGTGACTGTGTTGCAACGAATAGCTCAAAGGTTATTTCCCCTGAATCACTTCCTATTGAAACGGCTAGCCCTAGGTTAATTTATCTTCCTTTTGGAACGAAATGTCTTAGGTCACCATCACGTGCTTCACCATTGGCGAGAGAGGGTGTAAACCCTAATGTGTTTGGAGTGCATCTTGATGAAGAGGCTGAATTTCTAGTTTTACCCTCAGGTATGAAGACCATTGCCTTGGTTGAGAATGTTATTAAAAATAATGTGAGTTTTTCAAGCCATTGTACCCGAAGAAAAGAAAGGAGAGCAAGTGAAGAAGACCATTATTGCTGGTGTTAAGACACCCTCTTAGGTGGATAGAGTATAAGAACCCAATGTGCAATTGAAAATTTTTGAAGAAACACCAGTTAACGATACACTGAGTGGTAAATATAAGATTAGTGTGCGATTCTAGAAGATGGTATCAAGCATTGGGAGAATACTCTTGTCGGTCATTTTTTCGGAGAAGAAGTCCTCTTTTAATTCTGTCAATCAAACTTTTATTTGTTTATGCAGAAATAGAGGTTTGAAGGAGGTTGCTGAAACAGAAAGTTATTTTTTCTTTTTTAGCTTTAATACTAAAAGAGAAAGGGATGACATATTTAATGGTGGTCCTTGGTACTTACTAGGCAAGCCATTTGTCCTAAAGAAGTGGTCTCTTCAATTGAAGTTATCCAAGGAGGAAATGCGCAACATACCTATATCGGTGAAAGTGTGGGACATCTCTTCCATCTTATGGACACAAGGAGGCATCGACAGTCTCTCTAGCATCATCGAGAGCCTTTATTTTTTGATGCTATCACTGCTAGTTTTACTAAACTCTCCTTTAAAAGGGTGTGTGTTGAGATTGATATTTTTTGGATCTCCGCAAAGTCATAGAGCTTGATCTAGCAGCCTATGGTATTGAGGAAGCTTTGGTGGAGATTGAATATGTAGGGATACCTAAGAGATGTAAATCATGTCTAGTGTTTGGGCATGATTGCTCCCATAAAGATGAAGTGAGGAATGCTACCAAACAACCACCTCTTGTGCTATAGAAAAAATAAGAATTGGTCCAAGTAACTAGAAAGGGCAAAGAGAAAATTATTGAACCAGATTCCTTCTTAGGTTCTAGTTTTGTTTGTCTTCTGGTTAACTTGGAGGAGAATGATGAACACTTGATTGAGCTTGAACCTTTTTATGTGAGAAGCTATGAGATGGTCCCCGAAATGGTTTCTTTGCCAGCAGCTAAGGGTGTTGAGGCTGTAAAAGACTTGATTGAAACAAGAAAGGAGTGACTCTCTTAAGATTAAGTTTGATTCCGTGGAAGCTAGTCTCAAGAGTAATGAGAAGAATTTATCTTCTAAGAATATATTTGTTCCTGGGGACGACAGCCCCAAGAGCACTACTTTGCGTACAAGGAAAAAGTAAAGACAACGACAACTTGCAGTCAAGCTCAAGCCTATGGTGAATCATTGGTAAACTCTACCCATCCTATTATTAAATGAAAAATATTGCTACTGGGAATGTTAGGGGCTTTAATGATCCTTGTAAGTATTCAGATGTGAGGAGGTTTGTAGAAAGTTTTATCTTGATCTGTATTCCCTAGTTGAGACTAGAATTAAATTTAAGCTTTACAATAAAATTGCTCATGCTATTTTTCCTACTTAGACTATTCTGAATAATTATTATGTTGTTCCTTTTGGTAGAATTTGGGTTGCTTATAATCCAATGTTTTTTATGTCAATGTTATCATGTGTACTCCTTAGATGATGCATTGTTTAGTTAGAAGACTGAATCTTTTTAAGGAATTTTATTATACTTTCATTTATGCCTATAATGATGTTTGTCAAAGAATGTCTCTTTGGCATGATTTGACGAGCGTAAATGTTACTTCTTACCCTTGGATTATCATGGAAGATTTTAATGAGATCTTTCACCCCAATGGGAAGCATGGTGGTAATTTCAATTGGGATGTGGGGTGGAATGTTTTGCTGGCTGTCTGCTTAGTTTGAAGCTTCAGGACTTGAATTATATAGGGCACTTCTAGTGGAACCGTCAATCTGATGATGGTAGTATTATGTCTAAGATGGACAGGGTCCTAGTTAATTACCGCTGGCAGTCTTTATTTGAGAACTCTTGCTTTTATTTTGCTGATCTAGGCTTATCTGGCCATAGCCCAACTATTGTTAAGCTCTTGCCTGATTTCCAAAGAATAAAGCTTCATTTCAAGTTCTTTCTTTTCTAGACTGATATTGATGGTTTCTATCAAACGGTTGAGGAGGCTTGGAATATACAGATTCATGACACTGCCATGTATAAACTTGATTAGAAGTTGAAGTCCGTTAAAAGGGCCCTCAGATCTTTCAATCAATATAAGTGTAATGATGTTTCTCGTAGAGTTATTGAGGCTAGATTTCAATGTCAAACCATTAACAATCATCTGAATGAATAGCCTGATAATGGGGAAATATAATTGAAAGGCTAGTTAAGCTCATAAGAATCTTCATACTTGGTCCCTGGCAGAAGAGGGTTTGTATATGCACTGTTGAAGAGGTTAGATCTACTTTCTTTTATTTTAAGGATAGTAAAGCTCCTGGCCCGGATGGCTTCTCTACAGGCTTCTTTCAGAAAACTTGGGGAATTATTTAGCAGTGATGTTAGTGCGGTTGTGCTTGATTTTTTTCAAAATAGTGAGCTTTTAAAGTCCTTCAATTCTACTGCTATTTACCTCACTCCCAAAGATTCTAATCCCACATGAGTAATATAGTTTAGACCTATTACTTGTTGCAATTTGATATATAAAATGTAATATTAAAATGCTAGCCAACAGACTGAATAAAGTTCTTCCTGATTTGGTTAGTTTTAAACAAACAGCTTTTATGCCTGGCAGATCTATTTTAGATTACATTCTACTTTCTCAAGAGATAATGAGAGGCTACCATAGAGATACCAATTGCCCCAGATGCACCTTGAAAGTAGATTTATGATAGTGTCAGCTGATTTTTTCTTAGCCGTGTTTTATAAGCCATTGGGCTTCCTTCCATTTTCATAGACTGAGTTATGGAGTGCATTACTTCTCCTACGTATGCAATTAATATCAATGGTGGACTGCATTGCTACTTCCAGCGGATGAGAGGTCTCAGATAGGGAGACCCTATCTCACCTTACTTGTTTGTTTTGATTATGGAGGCTCTCACATGTATCCTTTATAACTGTGCTACTTTACCTACTTTCCAATTTCATTGTAGATGTAAGAGAGTTAGATTTGTTAATTTATGCTTTAGTGATGATCTCCTACTATTCTGTAAGGGTAATTTCAATCCGGTCAAGACAGTTAAGATACTATTGATCTTATTAGTAGCATTTTTTGTCTTCACCCTAATGATGCAAAGTGTAGCATATTTTTCTCTAATGTTGATGCTTCTGTTCAAGAGGACATTCTTGTTATGAAAAGATTTTCTAGAGGTTCCCTCCCTGTTAAGTATCTAGATATTCCACCCATCTCAGCTAAACTCAGTAGAACTCATTGTGATATTCTAGTTGATAAGATTGTGCAAAGGATCAAATTCTAGGAGAATAGATTCCTTACTTGTTTAGGTAGACTTCAACTCATCATATTTATTTTACTTGTTATCAAGGCTACTGGGTTAGCCTTCTTATTCAGCCCAAAATGGTTATGAAGAATCCCAATGTTACCCTTAGGAACTTTTATGGAATGGCAATACTGATCATGCTTTTAGGGCTAAAGTTCATTGGGAGTTAGTGTGCTCTCCAAAGGATAAAGGATGCTTAGGTATTAGAGAGTTGACTGCTTGGAACTATGGTGCAGTTGCTAAGCATTTCTGGAGGCTTGTCTCTAATACAAAAGACTCTTTGTGGGTAGCTTGGTGTAGGCATAATCTGTTAAGGAAACGATCCATCTTTATAGTTAAAATTCTTGCTGATTCCTCTTGGATTCGGAGGAAACTTCTTGAAATTAGGGACATGATGGTGAATCTGTCCCTGATTTTTTAGCTATTGTTACAGATTTCGAGCTTCATCATTTTCAATATTCATATTCATCTCCTATTCATAGTTAAGAGAAATGGATAACATCAATAACATGTTTTTTAACTCTTTATAGGAATTGATTTTGGTTTTTTTGCCGAATTTTGTTATTTTTTCTTTATTCTTTGTTACTGTTTATTTAGAATTGATCAACAATTGATTTTTGGTGAACCTGTCTTAATCCTTTTTCTATGTATCGGTTTTTGTCCTTCATATTTTTGGAATTAGTATCATACAGTTTTTGAATTTTCGTTAATGTTCTTATTTCTCATTGCGTTGTTCTAAATATTATTTTGCAGAATCGTTCTTTTGTAGTGTTCGTTTCATATATGTTACGTAGTTTATATATATTTATACCATATAATATATAATAATGTATGTGTTATGCATTTGTTTAGAGGAAATATATGTAATATAGTATATAATCAAATACACTATGGTATATAATTACATAATGTGTTATACAATATTGTATATTATTTAGTATATAGTATATAGCCATATACTAAATACTATATATTTATCTCATGCTTTATGCATTTTTTGGTCTACCATTGTGTAGTATATATACATTTACCATGTTGTAAACATTTACATACTGCGTTATTGTTGAATCATGTTCAACAGATTCTGTCATCTCATTTTTTATAGTATAGAGTTATATACTATATAGTACATGTTTATATACAAGTTTATTATGTCTTGTACTACTTTTTTTATTCATTTTTAAGTCAGATGATGAATATTCCCTTTGTTATTTTTTATTATGGGAAGTGAGATGATGCAAGAACTTATATTGACTACAAGATTAAGCCATTGCCGGTTGGTAATGATGCATCACACGAAGCTTTACTTGGTTTAGTATCACGTGCATTAGTTGTAGATACTAGTGATTTGTGTTTGATGGTAAATATTGAATCTAGAGGATCATCTTCAAATTTCGTAGAGATTAATGTAGATTTTGACATTGTTTATTATCTTACTTTGATGAATAATGAAAGAGGTAGAAATTATTCGTTGATTGTTACATCATGCATTGGTTATAGTTCATTTGATGTCGTTGTTAGTGGTGGCATTTTATCATCATCATAGGTTGGATCTTCATCTTAAATTGTCATTCACGATAATCCTTCTGAACCGTTATTTGTGCATACAGAAGATGTGGATAAGTTACCTATTGGATTTGATATACATGAGAAGTCATTTTTCAGCTCAAAATATGAGTTGAGAAAGGCTCTACACTGCACTTAATATCTTTGAAGCACAATTTTCAATTCGTCACTAGTAAGTATAATCTTGAAAGGTGTGTAGTCTAATGTGTTGTCAAGAGTTACCAGTTGTTTATGCGTGCTTCACGTTATAGAGGTGGTGAAGTTTGGTGCGCTAGAAAGTACGTAAAGGAGCACACTTGTTCGCTTGACATTGTTTAGAGTGATCACCGACAAGCTACTTCGACAATTGTTAGTGAGTGTATAAAGGATAAATATATGTTTGGAGAGCCAAGAATGGAGCTCTTGATACTTTTGTGGTTCTCCAAAGGGAGTCTTATGCGATATTATCTTCCTATTGCTTTTACTTGCAGAAGAATAATTCAGGTACGGTAACTTATAAATTACTCTACGTATAAGGTTATTTACTGTATTATTAAAAAATCAGTTTATTTTTTTAGTAAATATTTTTCTATATTTTAGGCACTGTCACCCATTTTCATACTAACCGTGATGGTAGACTAAATTATTTGTTCGTGGCGTTGGGGCCTTCGTTAAGTGGTAGTCATTATTGTAGCCCCCTTATAGGAGTTGATGGAACTTTTCTGACGAATAAATACCATGGTTCACTTATTGCTTCAATGTTTGATGGTAATGACCAAATTTTTCCATTAGCTTATGCGATTGTTGATTCGGAGAATGATTTGGCTTGGGATCGGTTTATAGAGAAGTTGAGTTTTGCCCTTGAATATCATGAAGAGTTGGTAATTATTTCTGATCATCATAACAACATCTCAAAGGCTGTTGCAAAGTATTTTTCAGATGCTCGTCATGGTTATTGCACGTAACATTTGCTTAATAATGTGAAGACGATTTATAAAAGGTTCAAACTTGATAGTTTATTCTATAAAAGTGCGATGACATACATGACTGTAGATTTTAAGTTGCATATGTGTTGTTTAGAGGTCATTGTTCCATCTATAAGGTCTTACTTGAGTGGTGTTAGGTATGAAAAATGGGCTCGTGCATACTGCGTTAGACGTTGGTATAATACGATGACATCAAACCTAGTGGATACATTAAATTCTATTCAAAAGTATGCTCGATCATTGCATGTTTCTTATCTTATTCAGCATATACGACAAAAGTTACAATTATGATTTTATGATCGGAGGACTACTGCTAGTTGTATGCTTACGTGTTTAACAAAGGAAGCGGAGAATGATTTATGTTTTTAAATTGAGCTAGCTTGTACTATGGATGTGAGTATTTTTTTGGTTTTTGTTTTCATATTTTATTATATTCATTCATTAGTTATTATTAAGTTTTCATCTTTGTAGGTATACATTGTTGATGTTAATACATCTTAAGTTCTTGATGGTGAAATTGAATATGTTGTGAACATTACAAATAGGTGTTGCACTTGTAATATGTGGCAGCTAAATCTACTACCTTGTTCTCATGCATGTGTAGCACTTAAAAGGAGGAACTTATCACCATATCCATACACATCTAAGTACTATACGACGAGAGAGCTCGAATGTACGTATGCAGCCTTTGTTTATCCCGTTGGTAATGAATCTGATTGAGTAGTTCCTGATGATATCAAAGATCAAAGGAATTTACGCCCACGTGTTAGACGTTCTTCGAGTAGACCAAAGAAGAAAATGTACTTATCTTCTAGTGAAAAAAATATACCAAAAAATAGATGCAATACTTGTTGTGTTTTAGGTCATAATAAGAAGACTTGTAAGAATCTTGTTAAAGATAGTGAAAGAGGTGCTTCAAAGAAGAAACGATCGAGTTGATTTCATTGATGGTTATGTTTTTATCTATCCTTAGTTTGTATGGAGTTTACTTTAGATATGCTCTTCAATTTCATATCAGATAGGTCAATGGCCAAGTGAAATTTATGGATATTATTTATATATTCACAGATACTCATAGTCAATATAAGTATACTTATGGTATATTATTTACGAATTGTATAATTGCTTTAGTTTTAGTTTTTCTATTGCAGGCATTTACTTAGATCTACTGTTATGTATTTTTGCTAGGGTTTACTAACATATTCTGTAGAACTTTTATAGCGATATGAATATGCTTGTTTAAGTTAATAGTATGATAATTAATTATAGAATGTGTGTATATTAACATTTACTCACCTTTTACCACTATTCGTATGAATATGCTTGTTTAACTCATGTTTATTCATATCAAATTCATCTATTTGAAGGTATTTAATATATACCCATAGTGTAGTGTCATTTACTAATCTGTATATACACCAATCAATAGTATATTAACATGCACACACTTATCTATACACTTATCAAAGCAGTAAATTTCAAGAATTGAATATATACTTATAGTATATTAACATATATTACCTCTATGTACACTAATCAAACCATAAAATTTCAGAATGCATTTCATGTTTTTCAAAATGATTAATAATATCAAAATCTATCAAAATTATGAGAATTAGAAACTATATGCATACTACCACCACTTACCACATATTCATTCACCTGCCATCAATTAATCGTAATGTCATCAAAAAAATAGTTTTATCATTTATTACCTATTCACTCATGTATCCAGCAGAATTTCTTAAGTTTACCATCCTAAGAAAAACTATCCACAACTTGTAATGATATTCATCAATCCACATCAGGACGTGGCTGGAAAAATAAATTAAAATTAGGAATGTCTGATTTCTGTGACAGCACAGCTGGTTGTGCTACTGTCTTTACTGGAGCTGCTGTCTTTTCTGTCACTGTTTGTTGTGCTTAAGGGTGTTAACAAACGTACCAAACCAACGAAACCGAATCAAACCAAATAAAAATACATCGGTTCTTCAAAAGGTATCGTTTCAGTTTAGTTCACTAAAAAGAAAAAATTGATGTTTCGGTTGATTCGCAGTTCGCTTATTTTTTAACCGTTCGAACCGGATAAAAGAATCTATAAATAGAAATTAAATATATTATGTCATTGAAACCCTAACCCTCATCCCCATCTCCTCTCTACCCTCTCATTATCTCTAGTCACCTCTCTCGTCTCATCTCTCTCTCTCTCTCTCTCTCTCTCTCTCTCTCTCACCCGCGCACACACAGAATCAGTACCTCTTTCTCCTCCTCTCACTCTCAAGTCTCAACTCAGAATTGCAAGCTCCTCTTTCTCTTCGACTCAATCTTTAAGCAAATGGCTCCCTCTCTAATCATATCTTATCTTACTTTCAAATCCAACGGCCAAGCCCCTCTCTTTTCTTCCCCTCACTATCAAATCAGGTCGCAAGCTTCCAGATCTCGTGCTTTCAGGTTGTTGGGTTTCATGAATCTGCTCCATATCTCTTCTTCCTTAATTTTTCTATAGCAGATTGCTAGATCTATTGTTGAAAAGGAAGTCGAACGGTAATGTTTTTAGGAATTTCTTGTTCGATTTAGAGTTTTGAGTTGATTTAGTGATTTATTTGCTTCTTTATGTTCAAGGATTCACTTGTATATATGTATGTAAGCCAAATATTTAGGTTTTTTCTTACTCTTACTCTCATTCTAAGGTAAGTTGCTCTGATTTTGCAATTAAAGATTTATGTTTATTTTTAACTGCTTTAGGGTTTGTATTTGTAGAGTTTAAGTTTGATTATACTTCTCCTTCTTAGTTTTTAATTCTGAGAAATGCATACCAATTGATTTTCTGAGAAATATGTTCCTTCACTGCATCTCAATTTTTTAATTCTCAGTTTATCCTTCTCCAATTTTCTAATTCATATCATTCTAAAACGATTAGATTGTTTTGGTGGTTTTCTACTTATAAGTCATGCTTCGATTGTCTTGTAATACAGAAACCATCCGATTTCTTGTAATATTGCTAAAAATAAAACGCTACAGATGTTGCTTTCGAACTGCATAACCGAACCTAGCCGGTTCGGTATGTAGCCAAACCGTAAGTCACGGTCGGTTCATATGAGCTCAACGGTTTGGCATGTAGCAGAATTGAAAGTTTTGGTTCGGTTCGATTTTTCTCTAAACACCAGCCGAATCTAACCGTGAACACCCTTAGTGTTGGAAACGCGGCGGAATCGTGAGGGTTTTTAAAAATGAATCTTTTTAGATAAAAGAAAATAAACACGATGCAACGGTTTTCAAAATAAAATTTTTTATTGAAAACTCTTTTCAATCATATCCATTATATATTCATATATTAAATCGAAGATATACATAGATATAGAATATATACATCTTGTAGTATAATCAAGCGTCCTCGCAAATTATTGATCTTTTGTTCCTGTGAATAACAAACTTTGAGATTCACATCAAGAACTCCAAGTTAATCCTCAAATACTAGGACATGTGTGGGCAAATAGAATATAACAAGAACATGTTTGTCTCTAAATGCACTTAACACATGAGATTTAGAGGTTTTCGGAGAAGGAATGATTTTGTGAGATTAATCTCTGAGAGAATACAATGATTATTCTCACAAATCTTTTGATTAATTTTTAATCTCAGAGAGTTTTATCATGATAGTAACTGTGTTGTTAGCACACTTAATCAGGACTGACGGTAATAAAATAATATTTATATATATTTTCTAGACACCCCAAATTTTTATGGATATACATAAAATAGTAATTATTCATTACATTATTGTGGGATCCACGGCAACTATGCACAACTACAGTGTCACTCACTGGAGTGTGCCGTGAGGTATTACAGTGCCTCACGACACTGTAATTCACGACACTATTGTAGTGCCACATGACACTACAGTTGTAGTAGTCCATGTCAATTTTTAATTCTCAATTAGTGATTGACATATGACAGTTCAACATGTCTCGTGGCAATTTCTACAAATTAGTTATTTATTTTAATCAGATAAATATATAGATATCAGTTGATTCAAAATCAACTTGTCTGATCATCTATATCAACTAGTTTATCTGTTAGTTCACAAATAACATATTTACAAAATTAATCGCTATAATTATTTATATATAATTTCTGAAAATTAATATAAATAAATTAATTAATTAATTTTTAATTAAATCAGCACACGTAATTATCTCATAATTATGTACTTGCCCTAGAAATATAATTCATTCTGTAAGTTAATTCTTTTCCCATGTCCTGAAATATTCACACCTCACGATGTGTAGTACAGAAGTGACTTGTGGACCATAGACTTATAGTCCTAAGCTTCAATAAACTAGATTATTAATTGAACTCTTTAATTAAATAATTTTATTTATTAATTTCATTATTAATTCACTATAAATATAGAATTTATTAATTTCATTATTACTCTACTATAAATCTTAGAGATTATAGAATGTACTTACAAAGTATTCTCGTGTAGTCAATTGATATAATCATTTCATTTAGTTATGTCCTCCAATTATTGGTTCGTAAATTGGAGCTGATCAAAATTATCGTTTTACCTTTCTAATTACTTATTGATCCTTAAGTACCACTAATTCACCAGTGAATGACTAATTTATTTTCGTATTATAAATTTGAACTCAATACCATTCAATTTCAGAATTAACAGTTAAGAGAAGCAATATACGATCTGTTAGAAAAGTTTGGATTCCAAATCTTGTAAGATCATGTTCTCAGTCATCCATATCACTGAATCTCCAAAACAAAAGTTACTAGCCTATTTTACAAAGAAACATTAACAAGTGAATCAAAAAATTCAGCAGATATACATAGGAGTTCATGACTACTCAGGATTCAAACTGATCTACATATGATCATCAGATTAATGTGTATTAAATATTTATGATAAACGATAAGTTAATAAAGATATGAATTCACATCGGTCATGTCATATATAATCTCATTATATAAAGTACATTTACTAAGATGTCTATCCACATCAATTATCCGGATTTAGATCACATGCATTCATAATGCTTAGTGAACCATACTAGCAATCATTCATTAAAGATTCCATACTTTAATATGTTGCTGATAATTTTATTTATTATCTATGATCTTAGTCACTCATATGAATATAAGATCATAGTCTCATTAATGAATGCGAAATTTTTAGATATTTATATAAATTATTCAGTAATAATTTAAGAGAAAAATTATTAAAAAAATATAATTCCATTAAATTTCATATTAAAATGTCAATACACAATTTAATTCATTACCTATGATCTTAATCCTGTCATGTTGTGCTTGCTGCTCTTTTTCGGCCATTTTCATTAGCCGCAGAGACTTTTTTACGTTGGTTGTTGTTACTGCTATTTTTATTAGGCGTCTTTTCTTTTTGTTTTCCCGCATTATGTACATGTGTACATTAGTTTAGTTCACAATAATCAATAAATATATAAGCTGAATTTACAACTACCTTTGCTTGTGACTCTTGAATTTTAGTCATATGTTGATCATCACTCTTTTGTCCAGCATTTGCATTGACAGCCTTCTTCACAGTAGTTTTATCATCATCATTTACAGTAACAATATCAACATTCACTTCAACAGAATCATCATTCACAGCATTATCCTTTCATTAATGAGAATGTAATACAATTAGCATGATTGATATTTAAATTGATTATTCTAACAATTTATACGTGGTACATAAACTTATTACCTATCTAGTTTCTATTTTTTGGGCAAGCTTAAATAATATGGTATGGATTTCCCTCATCTTTATATTCATGCTAACCATGGATATATTCATTTCATTCTCAGCTTTCTCCATCTTGTCAACTTTTTTGGCTAGGATTTCCATTGCCTCTCTGTTTTGAAACTTTTTTGATTTCTTTCATCAATAAGCCAAAGGATTCACACTCTGATTCTTCCCTATTTTTCTCACTTTACATATGTTTTCCCTTAACAAAATGAGCCATATATGGTGCTTCCATTTCAATTGTGTGAGGACAATTGGTTCAATTATAATTTGTTATGAAATCAAACATTAATTCAAAATACTCAAGGCATGCTCAAAACAACAAGGAAAAGAGAAACTATTTAGTTACTGACAGTAATCATTTATATACTACTTCATTTACACTAGACAATTACTTATTATATACCATGAGTCAACAAAAATATTCTATTCCATATGTAGTTGTTTATAATACATGAAACAATAGGCATACTTTTCTATATAATCCGTATATATACTGAATTTATTCAACATACCGTTGCAAAAGACTCAGATCAATTTAAACATAATTTTCTATATAATCTAAAATACTAAACATGAAACAATAAACATACTTTTCTATATAAACTGCCTATATACCGAATGTAATCACAAGTATACCACTATAGAATACTCAGTTCAAATTAAATATAAAGCATTAACATGATAGTCACACATTATATACTTAGAGCAAACATTATATATTGTTGTTTTTTTAAATAATATATACTATTGTTTATAGACCTTATAAAAGTGGGAAAAAAATTTACCTATTGTGAGTCAAAAACTTTAATCTGTAATTCCTTCTAGCTTAGGTCCTCACCTCCCTTCCAATTGTTCATCCTTGGTATCCCATCCCCTGAGCGTTGTGCGATGTTGATGCAAGCATTTGTGAGGGTTGGGATCACTTCATAGTTCACATGTCCAAATAATTAAAGTCAATGGGAAGGCCTCAAATCCGAACCCCTTCGTTGTAGGATTGTTGAGCACAACTTTGACAAATCTGATTGTCATCTCAAACGACAATCTCCCCCATGAATAATTTTCAAACACTTCATCAATATTGACCATTTTCAAATGGTCAATATCGATGTCAATAGCTATTTTTTTCGTAAAAGAAGATTCTCTAAGCAAAAAAATTTGGCCAACTTGATTTTTATCTCTAGGCTTGCACATCTAAATTAAAAGAACAGACAAAACTTTTCCTAGACATTGATCTAGTTGCAGATTTGATATTTGGAAAAGCTTCATCGATTAATTGACCATCAGGTAAAGAGTCTTGTTCAATGACGGATATGGACCACAATTTAACCCTGTTATTAATGTAAAATCCTTAAAATCGAATATAATAACTTGACCTTCAAAATTGAAACCCAATTCATCGTTATCGTTGCTGAAACATTGCCTCCTAGTTAAATGTAGAAGTAATTGAGGAGGTATTTTGGCAAGTTTATGTTCAGAAGGTTGCCTAAACAAGGTTTTTTAAATCTCTCTTTCTTCTTGTGTCAACCAACATTTTAGAGTTGTCAAATACTCCATTTTCTCATATATGTAGACCTTTTGTTAGCTGTCCACAACTCAGTCGGCATAAACACATGATAGTCCTGCCAATTAATAATTAAAAATAATGTTTACATAAAAAATAATTATTATATTTCTATAACTACTATAGATATATTTTAATTTACTGTTTAATTTGTTTACCTCTGTTGTAGCCATTGTGTTTTGATCATTGTGTTGGGCTGCGGGATCATTTCTTGTGGTAGTCTCGTTTGTTTCCACTGGCACTTCTTCTTGAAGTTATGGTTGTTTTGTCTTTGACACTCATTATTTTTTGCTCGCCATTTCTGGAGCTGTTGTTTTATTTTTGGGCATTTTGGTTTCTTGACTGTGTATTGTCCTCATTTTGTATTTCTACTGGATATATGTATATATACTATTAGTAAATTGTCTTATACCAATTCATGTATAACTATGTGCAAAATTAACCATGCTGTAAATCTAGATTCAGAACCAAAATATGCTTAGATTCAGAACACAATGAACAATATCCAATGTATACAATGAACGATATTCACTAATATACCGTGTTTCAGAACACAATTGTAGTCAATATTGAACAAACAAATTGAAAATCAATATGTTGTAAATCTAAACCCTAAACCCTAATGAATATTGATGCAGATTCAAATGTAAAGAATGATAATAGATAAGAAAGAAAATACTGAAAATAGAAACTCAGATTCAAACTCAAAATGACTGCGATTGGTTGATTCAATCTCATATTCAAACGAAAAGAACGAAAATGTGTTTAATTCAAACGAAAATAACAAAAATAGAAACACAATTAATACAAACTGTATATAGACTCAGATTCAAGACTCATCACTTATACACTCAGATTCAACGAAAATAGAAACTAGAAACTCAGATAAACCGTATATAGACTCAGACAGATTCAAGATTCAAGAACGATAATACAAACTAGTTTCTAATCGGGATTTCTTATATAGCACATATTCAAACTTAGATTCAAACTGTAATACAAAACCGTATATAGCACTTACAATCAGGATTTTGTGTGATTTAGGCTTGGGAATGTAGAATTATTCTCTTGGGTTTTCTTAGTAACCTAGTCGCCAATCTTCGCCGCTCTGAGATTTATGTTTTGTTTTGATTTTGCGCTAGGGTTTGTTACGCGGAGAAACTATTTTTCGTCCTTTTATTAACAAGGGCAGTTTCATCTATTAACTATGTTAGTTAGGTTTTTAAGATGAGCCACTATAAATTTCGACTATTTGCGTAAATTATAAATTTTGGGGACATTTTTTCATTTATTTTCGTATAGTGGCCTATTTTCCTAATTGAGCCAATATTAAATGGTAAAACTAGACAAGATAATAGTTGCAAACATAATTAAATCTCTTTTTTAACTATATATAAATAATTATCCAAATTTTCAACCTGATACATAATAATAGTTTTAATTTTTACAACACATTCTATATACATAGTTTTAAACGCTTCTTTCATAAATGCATCTTCTCTCTCAAAATGGTCTCACTCATAATCGTGGTTCACTTTTTTTATAAGATTTTCACACTCCATTTCCAGCTTTCAACAACTTATCCCATTATAAAAATAAAAACCACTCATCTCCTACATCTGATTCTCACAGACCCCCTATCTCTCTCGTCTAACGTCTCTCTGTCTCATCTCTCTCACATATCCGAACTTACTCCTTCACCTCTAACTGATTTTTTCATCTCAACTTCATGATTATTGCTTGAGATGTGATCAGAGCGTATGAGGTAGTTTGGAAAATTTAAAAATAAACAGAAGTTTCAGATGCAAGGGATAATGATACCCTCGATTCAGAGGAGGTATCAAATACTCTCCAAAGGAGAGCATTTTAAATCTCATAAAAAAATTTATCCTCATACCAAACACACTCTTAGAGTGTAAGGTACTTTAACCCTCATACCAAACACGCTCGAGTCTGAGGAAGAAATAGAGATTGCGATTGGTAATTAGTTATGCATAGCTAATTGGAGGTGATAGTAATTTGTAATAATTTATTCACTACAAGAGAAAAACGCTACGATAGCGGCCAAAAAACACTATCGGCGCATTTTCATAGCGTTTCATAAAATGTGATATTAACCAACGCTATTAAAAGTTGGAACCTACAATATCATTTTTTAAACACTATAGTATCATTTTTAAATACTATGATATCTCTATTACAGCATTTTTAAATGCTATGATAACTCTATTACAGCATTTTTAAATGCTGTAATAAATTTTTATAGCATTTTTTAAAGATGGTATATCTTTCATAGCATTTTTCAAAACTATAAGAGAGCTTTGATAGCATTATTTTCATGATATAAATGTTGTGAATAACTAACTCAACGACCATACTTATTCTTACAATTGTACAAACTTAAAAAAAACTTCTTAACAAAATATCACAAAATCACATAATATTTTATTAAATTACTTAAAATTGTTACAGACTATTGTCCGCTAGAAATCATAATTCCAAATGATAAATACGTATTGAATTTTTTCATAGAACAAGCAAGACTAATATATCCTAAAGAGAAAGATTAAAATCTAGTAAGACTCCAAATCTAATTATTGAAGCTTTAGAAACTGGTGTCGTTTGCTGTAGAGGCAAGATGTGGTGATTGACACTACTTAAGATCTGATAGCAATAAAAGGTCCAAAGACAAATAAAATAACAGTAACACAATACATAATTCTTCAATTCTTACCCAAAACCCAACTGTACACAGAAATAAAAAAAAGCATGCAGTATGTTAACCAGCTGTGCAAATTGATAATCTAGACATGGCCAACCTATGTAGGTTTGAGTTGAAAAAGGTAGCAACATCATAACCGAGAAACAAATGTGGCTAGTGTTAAGAATTAGAACAAAGCACATACTAGGTGACTGATGAACAATAGAGCATGAGATTAAGCAAATACAAAGCATGTGATGGACAATTTAAATCTCAGTAAAGCCTATTTTATACACAAAGAAACAAAAGAAACAAAACTTACCGAGCCGCATATGATGACTACATGACCTAAAAAAAACCACCAACTAAATGGTACTCACAAAAAAAAAAAGTTCACTTAACTCCCTAATTTAAATATAAGATAACACTAAAATCTCTTCATAATGAAGTTCATGTAACCCCCCATTTCTGATATCCTTAAGTTTGGCTTAAATAGGAAAAGATATATCTATAGAAGTTCAGCTAAGACATAGAAGAGCCATTGTAATGGAATAGCGTTGCTTCGAGATAATATATCGATATGTACTCACGCCAATGCTTAAACCAGGATTGGCACCTAAACCCATGCCCATACCTGAACCCATCATTGGGACTATTTGGTATTGCTTGTGGAAAAAAGTTGCCAAGAGTATCATTCTTGTGTTATGTGGAAGGTCCAGATGAATACTGTTGACCAACCTGTGAAGTGAATTGAATAGCGGGTTCCTGGTAAGGATTGAAGTGACCACCACTAGCCAGCACATGTTGATCACCTAAAGCTTGAAGAACCATGTGTGAAGTAATGGGAGGTGTGGAACCTCCATGCTACATGAATAAGCCCCCACTGTTTCCCTGTTGGGGTAACACGCCATTGCTGAGTTGTCCAACTGAACCACTTTGAGATTTCCATTACTAGATGGGACAACTGTAAAGGGAGAGTAAAAAAATGGATCTTCAAAACTCTGCATCATGAACAAGGCTTTTCAATCCAACAATTCCATTATGATAAGATCATACAAGAGATAGACGCACAAGATTTAAACAAACTCATTTGGACTTATAAGCAGTGGTGAAAACTGGACATCATATGATCGTGTATCACAAATGAGCATCTTCACTCTCAAAAAAATTGAAGCATCTTAAGATTTCAAATCTTACCTGATTTCTAATTTCAGTTGTTGATGATGATGCTACAAAAGAAGGTGGTGCACCTGAATTTGTGTGAGCGTCAGATTCAGAGATTGTTGAAGTTGCAGGTGCAGTGGGCACAATCGCCAATAGGTTTGAAGGGGACTCTGATAGAGGTAGTTAGAGAAGCTAACAGAACAGAGGGATAAGTACTTTATTAACCAATATTTAGTTGTAAAATGATAATAGAAAGTAAAATGATCTATAGCAAAAGGGATATTGGATAATATGCCAATTTTTTCAACATGATAGCAAGCAATGTCGGATCAAATTTAGTGGACAGTTCTCATTCTTCCCATTCACGGCACTAGTTAAGTCATTGTCCCAGACTCCCACACAAAGGGAACGCATCTTCAGAGTCAAAACCCCCTGTTTTGTACTCTTTTTTTCACAGGAAAAACCTCATGTTTTATACTAATGCTGAGAGAAAATTGAAGCCGATAACCTCTAAAATATTATACCATGAATAAAGCTTAAATATACAAATAGAGACATTGATAGAGTAAATCCTAAGATCAATGCGGGGTCTGTCCTGATGATGCATCAAACAACATTGAGAATTTATATTGGAACTACTTCTATGAAGAAATTGACATTTTTCGATCTTTTTTTTCATTGGTGGTGGGGGGCTAAATCAGCACAATATGTTGACTGGTAAGGAAGTCCACAAGTGTTATGCATCATATCAGATAACTATTTCTAGGGCTATCTTACTTATTATATCTAAGAGTATCTAGATCTCATAGAATGCGTGACTAATCCCTATATCCCCGAGGGATTGTCTAGACAGACCAATGCAAGCTCTCAGAGAAGAAGTAGAAGAGATGGCTACATGAGAATTTAAACTCAATATCTTAAAACTACCCCATGGGATATTGCTACCATGAAAGAGTCTGGAGATTTCAATGAAGGTGATAGAGTGCAGAATGATAAAAACAAATTACTTTAACCCAGGAGCTATAAATATTCCTCTTATCGTAGCTGGTGATGACCTCCTCAACAAAGTAGGGAGTAGAGTTAAAGTGACCTCTCTCTCTCACACTAAGCAGTAAGGACAAAGTTGAATTTACAAACTTAGCCTCATCCAGAATTGGACCAACGTCCAGTATCACCTCCAAATTGCTATTAATCAATCGTTTCCTACCATTACGTTAAAACTCGATGAGATGATGCGAGAAGGAGAAGAGATTGAAAATGGTAATTACTATGTAGGTGAAAAAAAGTTTTGGGAGGGCATTAAAACTGATAAATCTTGTCTTGAGGATCTAAATAAGAAAAGAAATAGACAACAATATTAAAGCTGAATCATAGGAAGCAAGCACACATCTTGGAAGAGATGAAGCAGATGAAAGATCTATACCCGAGCCTGATTAACGAAGAACATACCTGAAATCGTGAAACTTAAAACCCTAGAAATCGTCAAACTTTAAGCAAATGACCCCCTGTGTAAATCTGACCCCAAGCTCATTACCGTGACCAGTCAAGCCAATCAGAGTGCATGACAGTTTCGAGCTTCGAGCTCTGAACTATACTCGAATTAACTCGTCGAGCTTTCACCTTGGTGAAAATGCCAGAGAGGATAAGAGGATTTAGATTTTGTGGAGCTTTCAGAGAGAGAGAGAGAGAGAGAGAGCACCAGGAGATTAGAGACTGCATGAAAGTGGGAGAGAGCACGAGGAGATAAGAGACTGTGAGGAGATGAGAGACTACGTGAGAGAGGGAAATATTTGGGAGTGTATGAGGCAAGTTTCGATTCCCTAAAATTTCAACTTTTCACGATCGTCCTTTCCTGCCTAATCCTATTTTTACTTTCTATCACGTTTTATCTCAAAACGGTATAGTGAAGTGCAATAAAAGATCTATTTTGTTGTAGTGGTTACATATTAATTTATGATTAAAAAAAAGTTCTTGACACTTTGAAGATAAAATTCTTTCATTTTATTCATGTCATGTAAATGTTTATCAGTGAAGATGCTAGTTAATTGTGGCGTGTAAGCTTTTATATCAAAGAATTAATTATCTAATGTAAGGTAACACACAAAAATACACACAAATATATATAAGCTTGGGTATTTACCTAGTATAATTAAATGACTAATTAAATAATATTGTACTCTATATATCATTGAAATTTGAAAACGAATAAAGAAATTCTCCGTACGCTAGTTCTTTTCATTTCCAAAATTTGTTATAATGAAATGATATTAAATTAGCTATGGCGTTGTCTTGTAGTTAACTAGTTATGGGTTTGGTCCTTAAATATCTCTAGTTCGATCTCCATTCATGGCCACTCACACTACAAAAAATAATGCTATTGTGATTGAGAAGTCAAAATCTCACATGACACGTGGTAAGATTTAAATCAAAAACTCTAAAGATAAGAGGATCAGAATCGTAGAAATGATAAGACGATTATGATTAATTCGATAATTTTAAGGAAATACAATCAACGCAGCATTTAAAAGAAAGAAGCAAGACATGGGGCCACGCTTGGGAGAATCCTGCGAATATGGTAATAATCCCAAAAATTGTGGTCATGCCTCCAACACTAGGGGAATGGTTCTCATGCCTTCCAAAAGTAGGGGGAATGTGACCATGTTGATTTTCTCATATTTTGTAAAAATCTATAAATACAAGTTCAATGTAAACAAATAGGCAGAATATAATCCAAGCAAATTTTTATTACGTGCATTGTCTTTTCTCTTTTCTCTCTCATTACTATCAAAATTCTTCTAACGTAAAGGAAAAATCCTTTACAAAATGCATATGTAACAACATATGAGACACATGCATACACAAAATATAAGAGAATATCAAAAGTCTTCTCGTGATTTTTTCTTCCCTTTAAGGATTTTTCGTAAATCATGGTGTATTTATTCACATATTCTCTCCAAATTATTATTTTTATTATTCATTCCTAGAGGATTTCCATATCGAAAAAATCTTTTACACTTTGTTGCTTTTATTGAGAGTGAGAAAAACTTAAGAAATCCCTCCCAAGGCCAAAATCCAAATCAAACGCCCCCTCAACAGCAAAAGCAAAAACAGAAATGTACACGGATCGGAAGTAGAGATGATGAAACGGTAACAAATATAAAACTGGAAACGAAAAAAAAAATGGTAAACTCGTTCTTTGCATGTTAGATTGACTTAATATTTCTTTTACATTATTATAAATTTCTAAAAGAAAAAAAGAGAGAATTCATTTGATTTGTGTAAACAAAGTTTTGGGTTCTAAATTCTAATTTGATTTAAATGCTAACTCATATTTTAAATTTTGAAATATCATATCTAAAACTTGTTATGATAAGATTATTTTAAATTTTAAATCGAATCAAGTTTTGGGTTGAAATTTTGAATTTAAGCTTATCTCAAGCCAAAAAAAAGAAAAAGAAGAAAAATTCTCTCATGGTTGATGAACAGAAACGTCGTGACTATGAAAACAGAATTGTCTTGACAACAAGAAAGAAATGTCTCGACAACGGGGAACATAATTGTCTTGACGGCGGGAATGAAATTGTTTGAGAATGGAAAAGAAATGCCTTGACAACGGAATAAAAATTTTCTTGATGGCAGGAATGGAATTATCTCGATTGTGGACTGAATTGTCTTGACAACGGGAACATAATTATCTTGACAACGGGAACAAAATTGTCTTGACAACGGGAATGAAATTGTCTTGACAATGGGATAGAAATTTCTTGACAATGGAAACGGAATCGTCTTGTTGGTGGGAATGGAATTGTCTTGACGACAGGAATGTAATTGTCTTGACTGTGAAAATAGAATTATCTTGACAGCAAGAATAAAATAGCCTTGATAGTGGGAACAAAATTATCTTGACAACGGACATAATTATCTTGACGACATGAATGGAGTTATCTTGACAATGGGAACAGAATGTCTTGACGGCGGGAACGAAAAAATTGTGATATCAAGAACAATTATGAGTGCGGAAACATAAGTGATGAATGGAAAGAAAATGAACTAAAACAAAAAAAATTTGGAAGCAAAACCGCATGAAGAATTTTACGGAGTTCCAGAACAAAAGTTATACATGAAAGTAAATTTATTCATGTCTTTCAAATTTAACTTTTGAACTATATTAAATAAACTTATGCAGCATATTATATATTGTTAGAGATATGTAAATGTCTATTTCTTGAATAATTTTGCACAACTCAATTTGGAGTTTTCGAGAAAAAGTTATAATAATTTTCATGAAATTTGTTCAGAAAAATAGATTATGCATAACTATGAAAGTAAACTATATTGACTGGTGGCCAACTATATGAAGAACCTTATATCAACAGAAACATATGAAAATCTACTTAATGGAGAATTTTATGAAAATCAATTTAAAGCTTCCGATAAAAAGTTATGATAGTTTTTGTTGTTGCTGTTCAGGAAAGTAAATATTTTTACGCTTTTCAAATGTAATTTTTAGGCCGTATCAATGTAGATAGTATTACATAGCAAATAATATAAATTAGAAATATATGGATGTCCACTTCTTGAAGAATTTTACAAAACTTGATTTGGAGCTCTTGAGTAAATGTTATGACAATTTTCATTAAGGCTACTCAGAAAAGTAGATTATGCGGAATGATCAGCTTCAGAAATTAAACTAATACACTAGAAGCCAACTACAGGGCAAATCTTATATCATCATAAAGATACAAAAGTCTACTTATTGGAGAATTTATGAAATTTAATTTGGAGCTTTCGATCAGAAGTTATGGTAATTGTTGTGTATATTGCTCAGAAAAATAAGGCTATTCACGTCTTTCAAATTGAATCTTTAAACTGTTGTTTATAAGATGAATACCTGGTGTCAACTCTCTCTCTTCTTCAACAACGGAACTAAGGATGTAAGTCCTTAGGAGGGACAATTTTGTAAGCCATACTCTTAGAAGGAACTAAGGACGTAAGTCCTTGGGAGGAGGAACTCATAAGTTCTACTCTCAAAAAGAACTAAGAGCGTAAGTCATTGGAAGGGACAATTCGTAAGTCTTACTCTCAAAAGGAACTAAAGGCGTAAGTTCTTGGGAGGGACAATTCATAAGTCCTACTCTAAAAAGAAACTAAGAGCGTAAGGTCTTGGGAAGGACAATCCGTAAGTCTAGCTCTTAGAAGGAACTAAGAGCGTAAGTCCATAGAAGGGGTAATTCGTAAGTCTTACTCTCATAAGGAACTAAGGGTGTAAGTCTTTAGGAGAGACAATTCATAAGTTCTATTATCAGAATAAACTAAGGACGTAGATTCTTGGGAGAAGCGATTCATAAATTCTACTCTCAGAATGAAGATGTGGTCATGGTTCTTTATGTGAACCTAAGTCTAGCAGGCAGGTCGTAAGACCTTCTCTCAAAAATGAAAAGTTGGGTCATGGTTCTTTATGCGAACCTAAGTCTTCATTTCAAAAGAAAACATGTCATTCGTAAGTGCTTCTCTTAGAATGAAAAAGGGGACCATGATTTTTTATTTGAACATAAGTCCTTCAGAAAATGTCAATTCATAAGTCCTTCTCTTAAGATAAACCAAATGAAGATGGGGCCAAAGTTCTTTATTTGAGCCAAGTTCTTGGGAAAATGGATATATCATAAGTCCTTCCCTTTAAAGAAAATTAAAATTTTATCCTCAAAAATGGATTTCACAACCTGAAAGATATTTCTTCTTTAACAAATATCGAAGTCACGGGAACATATTCTGATATAAAAGAAAAATGACTGGAAGTAAATGACAACCGATTCTACTACAGAAATAGTTTTTCTCAAGAGAACTGGGAGTAAAAAATTTCCTAAGAGTTCGAGAATGGATTCCGTTGAAAGCTTGAAGTTGGTACGGGAACAGATTTTGATCTTCAAAATTTTGTTAAAGTCTTTGAAGAAAGAATGAAGTACAACAAAAAGGGAGTTCAATAGAAGAAAAATTTCACAAACAAAGTGATTTTAATTGATCGAAGCTGAAATACAAAGGAAAAAACACAAGATGAGAAAAAGATAAAGAAAAACAAGGAAAAGGGAGAAACTCCATTAAAGAGCCCCTAGCAAAGGAAACATGAGAAATTCTACCAATAAACACAGAACATCAAACTTAAACCCCTACGATGAAATTATGAAACGGTACATTCATTCCTGACTCATTTCAATAAATTATTATATTTTTTCTTGAGCAACATTTTTCTCACAAATCTTAACGTACAAGAAAAAGAAAAGAAAAATGAAGAAACGGGAAAACTCCGTCAATGAGCCCGTAGTAAGAAACGGGAAAAGCTCTATCAATGAGCCTGTAGTGAAAGGAACGAAAAAACATAACAGCAAATGAAGGAGAAGTAATCATCATCGATAGGAAACAACAGAGAGAGAGAGAGAGAGAGAGAGAGAGAGAGAGAGAGAGAGCACCACTTACAATGAACAATAAAATGTCGTCTGGAAAAAGCACGTCGTGTGTTTTTCAAAAGCGCGTGAGAACAGAAACAGGAAGACGTAACTTCAGAATAAGAAAAGAAAAATCATTACACCTCAACGAATAAAATTCCGTTGAGTGTAATGGGGGCTAATGAGCAGTCAAAATCTTACATGACACGTGGTAAAGAAATACAGTCAACTCAACAATTAAAAGAAACAAGCAAGATATGGAACCACGCTTGAGAAAATCCCGCGAACATGATAGTAATCCCAAAAAGGGTGGTCATGCCTCCAACAGTAGGGGAATGGTGGTCATGCCTCCCAAAAGTAGGGGGAAGGTGGCCATGTTGAATTTCGTATATTTTGTAAAAGCCTAAACATAAACAGATAGGAAGAAGACAATCCAAGCAAATTTTTACTAAGTGCATTATCTTTTCTCTATTCTTTCTCATTACTGTCAAAATTCTTCTAACGTAGAGGAAAAATCCTTTACAAGAGGCATATGTAACAACATAGGAGACACATACCTACACGAAATATAAGAGAATATCAAAAGTCTTTCCGTGATTTTTCTTCTCTTTAAGGATTTTTCACATAAATAATGGTATCTTTATTCTCTCATTCTCTATTTAAATTATTATTTTTATTATTCATTCGTAATACCGAAAACCCTTTACAGTGACGGTTTAAAAATCGTTGTGAGATCCACCATCACGGAAACTATTGTCATAATTTTCTCAACCGTCGGAGGAACGTCACTATAGGCCACCTATTGCGGTGACTAAGCTGAACCGTCACCGTATTTTACAATTTTTTTTAATATTTACGGTGGTTTAGAGAACCACCGCAATAGATAGTAAACTATTTACATGTACTGTAGTTATCATATTTTTAAAACCGTCGCTATTGTTATCATATTTTAAAAAAATATATTCATATATTTTTAGCAGGATTGGGAAGTACTTATAACAATCATTTAGTACTGCATATTTATAAGAAAATAACATACTCAAAAGAGTTAACACACTCTATAACATAAAACTTACCACCAAAGACTAGTAATTGATCCAAACATACTCAGTAGAGTTGACACACCCTATAACATAAAACTTACAACTAATCACTGATAAGTGATCGAAAACCCACTCAAAAGAATTAACACAGCTAGACTATTTATTCCTGCTAAACAATGTGAAGAATTTTGAGTGTGCGCAAACTTTTCACATCAATACATATTTTGGGTACAGCTTTTGGGTACACAAACAGTGTGAGAGAACCAATTGAGCAGACATCTTTTGAGTACAGCTACATACTAATAGAGAAGAATTTCGACCAAAGCATACAAGTACAACCACACTTAAGAAATGCTCCACACAAAAATTTCAAATAATCAAGCACAAAGAGAATCAGTGGAATTACACCTTCTGGATCCAATCTTTAACAAAAGTATGTTAAATATCAGAGGAATCAAAATCAGTTGAACTAATCCATTCTATAGAAGATTACGCTATAAAGAGAGCTGAAAACGCAATCAACTAATAGAAGTTTTAGCTAGAAGCATTATGAGAGCTGAAAACCAACCTCTTAAAAGCTATGAGAATCCAGCACAATGGAATCAAATGCGGATGAATGACCATTCAAAATGTAAAGCCAATACTTTGAATAACCATTCAGAAGCTCCAGTGCCTCGCAGGATCACCAGCATGACCCCTTCCCATATGCATATATGAAAATTAAAGATAACAAAATATCCATCTTCCCTTTGAGCAGCTATGTACCTTCATTTATTCCTTCTTTTCATCGGTCAATTTCTTCATTTTTTCAGCATTCAAAAGCATCGAATCGAGCATATCTCAACCATTAGGGCAAAATCAAGGTCGAAATCAAGTACACAAACCAGTAAAATTAGGGCAAAAATTAACTACATATGTTGTAAGAAAACAAACCTAACAGGGTGAACCCCCGAGCAATGACATTGACGAGTACAACGAATGCGAACGGTGATGGTGACGAGAGAGCTGTGCGATAGAGAGAGGGAGGGAGGGGAGAGATAGAGAGAGTGAGGGGGGAGAGATAGAGAGAGGGAGGGAGGGGAGAGATAACTATGCGATAGAAAGAGAAATAGTGGTGCGATAGAGAGAAATAGTTGTGCGATAGAGAGAGAAAGAGAGTTGAGAGAGAGAGAGAGAGAGAGTTGTGCGACAGACAGAGAGAGAGTTGAGATATATAGATAGAGTACGTTGTGCGACAGAGAGAGAGAAATAGAGGACATGAGATCGAGAGAGGGGAGAGAGGAGATAGAGAAAGGATATAAAGGGGTTTCTGATGGGGATGAATGAGAGGGTGCTTTTTTGCTTCAATTCCCTGCTCAATTGCTTCAGCGTACTCGCGACAATTTTTCCTGAACCCTCGCAAAAGGTCATTATCTCATGAAGCTTTTGCTTGACCTTCGTAATATTATCGCCTTAATTAGTTCTATTGCTACTGTTAAGTACGACCGTCGCAATAGGTCAATTTATTGCGACGATTATACAGAACCATCACAATAATTGACAGTTTACTTCAACGTCGTAATGGAACCCTCTTGTTCACTTCCTAGCGACGATTGGTACAACCGTTGCAATATGGTCATTTTCTTGTGGTGTCATGATTTAACTGGCCAACAAGCATTACCCAAAAAATAAATGTATCGAATCTTTGTCCAAGCAATACATTAATTAAGTACTGGATATTTTCTCTTTCTCAAGGAATGTCTGTTGTAGGGCTTTTGTTACTGTTAAATGAGTTATGGATTTTTACCTCCAAATTCTTTAATTTCTCAATTTTTATGCAAATGGCTTATAAAAATGGGTAAAAATTAGTGATTAATTTATTATTCAAAAAATCACACTCATATACCATGGGTCGATTTTATTAATTAACCTCCTATTTAAAAAAATTCCAAATTAGAACTCAGATTTAGACAAACGTCTTAAATTAGACTTTCCGTCTAACTTCTGTTGCGATTTTCAGACTGAAGTTGGACGAAAAATCTGAGTTGAGACGTTTGCGTAAGTCTGGTGTGTCGTTTAAATTTTTTTAAAGTATGATGTTAAAGTGAAATTGACAACAAATTATAAGGGTCAAAATTGTACTATTTTCAATAAAATTTGATATAGATTCTTGACGGCTAAATCTAAGGGGTGAGATAAGGCCAGTAATGTGTCTGCTCCACTTCTCTCTCCACACTTATAATGGGAGAAGGTAAAGTAGGAGACCGAGGTGAAAGAGGGTGGTCACCTTTTTACCCCTCCGAAGTTTAAGTTAGTAAAGAGATTAAGGAGAGTAAAGTCGAGAGATTAGTTTAAAGTTGTTGCATTTTTTTGCTTACCTCAATGAATGCTAATACCTATCTTTATATAGTGATATTTCATGCAGTTAGGGTAGGGAAGTCTCAGGTACGGACTGTAGTCCACCCTCCAATGAGGTGTTGTCTTGGAGTAATCTCTAGCCTTGGATCTCTCACTACTAGAAAAATGACCTTTAACGATGGTAGGTAAAACAGATAGGCGGCGATGGAAAAAAGTATCAGACGATCTTAAAGAAAAGACATATGAAGTTATCGAGGTATCAAACTTGATAAATACCTATTAGTTATGTATTTACATAATCTACTTAATTGTTTATATTTTTTTGGTGTAGGCATTGTATGTTTTAAGAACATGCGTGCAAGAGGAAGATGTTTTCATCAATCGCTTCTAAATGGAGTGATTTTGGGTCTTAACCAATAACTATATTATTCCTTATGTGGATGATCCCAAGACTTTAAAGAATCCACCAGAGATATATAGTTTCCTTGAATAAAGACATTAGGCTGAATTTATAAAGTCACATCTTACTAAATAATTTACGGTAATATGTTTATTTTATTTAGATTTTAAGATATTATCTTACGATAAATCTATTTAATTATCTTCTATGTTTCAAAGGTAACAATTAAGGAAAACCCAGTAGATTAGACGCAAGAAATACAAGTACAACCATCATATGTCGTGAAAGGTCTATGCTAGATTAGAAGAAGAATCGGTAATGTGTTCTGTTCTTTAAAGTACTTTTCCTAATTCACTTTAGCCATAAAATCTTGATACAAACCTTACTGTTGTTTAATACAGGAAAAAAAGTTTAGGCATCAATAAAGATATAGATCATGTTACTTGTGGGAGCATTCCCGCCAAAATAAAAATGAGAACTTCAAAGATGAGGATACAGAAGAATATGAAAAAAAAGATTATAAGTGAAATTCAGTTGCATTCGCTCTCTACTAGACCAGGTGAAATTTTATGCTTTATTTGAAATTTTCTATTGTTCTGTGAATTTTTGAGAGACATTACTATTTTTTTTTTGTTATAGACTTTAAGTTAAAAGCTTTATGGGTAATCAAATTGACATTTGCATATTACCGCTGTATAATTATTTATCAACAGCTTTCTTCTGTTCTCTACATTCATTTTTAGAGTCAGATGATAGATATGTGTAAATGTTGTACTCTTACTAATTTTGGCTGGCAGATTTAGGGATTTGGAAAGATGTGATAGATATGTGTAAATGTTGTACTCTAACTATTTGAATTATCACTTCAGACAAATATGTATAAATACTTGATAAATGAAGGTTTAAATCTGTCCAATGAGATTTCTTTACTCTTCTGAACAAGATTCAGATAAAACCAACAGGCTATACTATTGGACCCATCATGAACCAAACGGGTCTAATATTGATGTATAAAACTAACATATTCTTGTCAATTTAGTGCTTCTTTTATTCTTAAGCTGACTTAAAACTATCATGGGTACTCTTCCAATATATTCTTCTGTGGGTACTCGACTATGTTTTTATGATCCATGTTGAATAAAATGAAGACCCTTCTAGTCGTGCGAAGCCACTCCCCTTAAATTGAATGTAATGCTTACTTTAATGATTATAAATCAAAATTTACAGTGCTAATGACATTAGATTTAAGTTTCTTACCAACTTGCTTCATTTTTGCTGAATGTTATGTTAGTTTGTTGATTAGAACTAAATAATTTTTTTGAAATGGCGGTAAGCCATTAATAAATGTAATCAGTTCTTTTTTCTTCTTTTCATTTAGACGATATTGGTTTCAATTATGTTGTCTGCATGTAGTAGAATTCTAGAGGGCAAGTTTTGTGGGGATGAAGGATAGAAGAGGCTTCGTTTCCTGCGGTTAGAGCATGCGTTACCACTGTTTAAGCAAATTACTGAATAGCGTTAAAGCATGAAATGTTTGGCAGCTCTTGCTGCAATAAAGGAAATATGTGATAGATATATGAATGTTGCTTCTCAATTGCAACATGATTGAGTTGGGTGAGAGTCTCTTTAAGCAAATATGTAAAAGATAAGTGCTGCTGACTTTCCGATCCTTTATATAAGAGATTAGAAAATATGAAAAAGATAATTATTATGCATCTCCTTTTATTGTGGTTTTTCCATGCTCTGCCAATTGATATATAATGATCTAGTATTATATCCACTATATATAGGACCAACTTAAGGAAGGTGGTGTGCCTACATTCGATAGAAATGATATACTCACTTTGGCTTTGCGCATTCCTGAGCATGGAGGCAAAGGGGTGTAGGAAGTTTTATCAATCCAACATCATACTTTCAACTTCTAGAAAAAATTCTAAGATTGAATAGGAAAAAAATTGAGGGAGACGAATGAGGAGAAATGATGTGGAAAGAAAAATACAAAGAGTTGAAAGAGAAATTTAAAAGTACTCAGAAAGGGACACTTTCATCAGATAAGGCATGTTGCCTCACGCGGAAGGATGTGATGCCTATCCCCATGAATCTTTTTGAAAAGGTATAGTTTAATTCTTAAGTTTCATTTTTAAATATACGCCCATATATTAACAACATGTTAAATTTATTTGGGGAAAATTATGCAAATTATTTGTGGAAGAAAGTGACGGTGTTATCGCACATGGTAAAATAATTGACTCAATGGACCCGGATGCAAGCGTTCATGGAGTCCCCGCAAGAGAAGGGAATGTGTGTGTCTCCATTGATCTAGCTATAATAATTGACGCACCCCTACCTATTCCAGTTGGTAATGAATTGTTGACTGTAGGACAAGCAGTTGGATCTTACGTGGCTTGGCCTGAGCATCTGATTGATAGAATAATGGTAATACTTTATTATATATAATCTAATGTTAGTTATGTGTAAGTTGTAAGGATTGAATTTACCAAACAAAAAGTTGTAAGGATTGTGTATGAAATGTCTGTATATCTAGAAGAAACCGATGAAGAAGAAGAACTTTTTTTTGAAAATGTCTCGACTGTTAACATGCCATGAGATCTCAAGACGATTTACAAATTTGCCCAATTTGTCATCCAAGGCCGTACCATTCGCATAGATTATAAGGAAGTTATAATTGGTTATAAACTTAGTGTATTTGTTGGTAGAGATGATATTTTACATCTTTGTGAGATGGGTGCGATTTCATTTACGGTAATATTGGCATATATTGGGTAAGGGTAGAATGGTACTATTATTTACTTATGTCTGTTTAGTAATAATATTGTTGCTAATGATATGTAGTTACAAATCAGTCCCTTTTTATTTTTGCATCGCTAAGCAAATGTTTTATTGTAACGCTCTGATCCCTAAAGGTTAAACATGCTTGTAATTTAGCAATCCAAAAAATCCTCAATTCAATTGAAACCCTAATTTGAGAAAATCTCTAAATTGAAAACCCTAATTTTACTTTAATTTTAACGTTAAATAGCGAAAGCATAAAATTATTTTAAAAGAAAATTAACTCATTAATTTAAATTAAATGATTCATTAAACTATAATAATGTCTAATACGAAAATCCATAAAACATGAAAATTCATAAAATTCCTGAAACAACATTAATTAAACTAAAACTCTGTTTCTAACATCATATAATCATAAATTGTGAAAAATCTCATATTTTTGCTGTCTATGACAGTCCCTCACTTCTGTTGTTCGCCATCACCTACAACATATTCATCTATAGGGTGAATATTAAAAATACTTAGTGAAAAGACTCTACCATTTGCATTTGCAGCTAGAGTAAACATTTTTTTTATTTATCAATTGGTACAGTAAAATTCATAAAAAATCTTGGACATCCTTTTCTTTTCCCCCGATTTTCTTCTGATGTATCCGTTAAATATTATCTTATGGCTTATCATATTTTATTGATAGTATATAAATTTTGAGAGTTTAATGTTTTGCATCTGGTTTTATTAATCTGGTTGATATTTTAAGATCAATTGTAATTAGATTGAGGCAATTTTTATGGTGGAATAAAAAAAAATTAATGGCAGTACTGCGATGGTAGACATAAAAACTGAAGTAAAAATAGGAAATCTACCACAACGGTAAATACACGTAACGTCACGATAAGTACAATGAATTACACATGAAAAATAAAGCGTCGTAATAAGGAAGAAGGTTACTGACGTCGTTAACCTTTTTTATGATGGTAGTATAGAAAACCATCATACAAATTTAGAGAAAACACGATGGTACTTCCTTTCTCACGACGTTATATATAACCACCATCGTCAATTTATTTATGTTTTAGGACGTCATAGAAGAATAACACGACGTTTGTCTCTAAAAGAGTCGTGGTAGGGTTGACCAGTTACGTTGTTGATTCAAAATACTCTCGTTGTAAATAAAATATGTTACGACGGTTTTTTCCAATCATCGTGTAATGTAAGTAATATTACATGACACTCAGATAGACGACGGTGAATCCCCGTCGTGTATACACTTTTAGGATGGGTATTCATTGTCTTAAAACCCCTTTTTTATAGTAGTCTTTTCTATTGATAGGGGAATGTGATGACGTGTGAAATAAGGACAACATGTCATCATCCTTACCAAACTATCTCGGCCTCATTGGACCATACATATTAAAAAAATTTATGCGGTACGTAATGACTATTGGAAATAATTAAAAAATTTCCCAAAGGTCATAACTATTATCTTAATAGTCATTCTGATAATGCCAAATGTCACACTTTATCTTATATATTTTTACTTCCAAATATTATCCAATTTTACGTAAATAATTTCATTATATGTACGGTAGAGTTTATCCTAATATTCTAGATAACAAAAAGTTTGACAGAAAAGAAATTTAGTTGTACTTATGAACGGCGTAAAATTTTTGTTGGTGATGATAATTATTTTTAACTTGGAAATATTTGTACTGAAATCTGATGACTCATTTTTTAAGTCATTACCTATTCCCGAGTTTCGACCTCTATCGCCGGATCAAGGTGCAAAAGAAGATGACCAACTTTACGTATGTTTTTTAGATTGCTTTCAACGTTGTGCAAAATGGAGATTACAATTAAGAAGATTAGATGAGTGTTCAAAGGAATGTTATGGAGAATGCATTGACATGTACAGTCAGTATCACCCAATGTATAGGTGCTTTATGGAGGCCTTTGAGCATTGCATCAAATTTCGACATGACATTCGTAAGTACAAAATTTGTATCACCGAGCGACAAGACGAATGTATACGTAAGATCATGAATCTTCCTTGATATTTTGACAGGTTTTCATCTGTCTCTCTCTTGACCAAACAATTTGATTGTGTACAATTTTTGTTTAATTTTGTATGTTTAATGTGTAAAACTTTGTTTTATAAATCGGGGGACTCTTACGGTACTTGTGGGTACCATGTATCAAGGGCCAATTAATCTTTGGATCACTCTAAATCGGGCTCACAAAAAATGAGTTAATAGTCAATTAATTTTAGATATTGATAGTGTAATTTTTTCTATAAAGACGATATTATACTATCATGTAGATTTTTTACGTTTGTCTCGGTTTGACAAGATGTATTAGCCGAAACATTAAATCTTTATTCCACACACATGTTCATTAGGTTAGTCCGAATTTCGTTGTATTTATAATTTTTATAGAGAAAAAAATTAAGGTTCAAGAGTTCTTTTACATATATCTCATTTACTATATATCTCATCACGTTCAGAACCTTCAAAGATGGACAATTTTTTGTCTTTATGGTTGGTAGGACCTTGATTACATGCACTTTGATTGAATCCACAAAATTTGCACATGCTCTTAGAATTATCTCTATTTACAAGTCAAGAAAAGTAATTGGCTTTAACACCATGAGGCAATGCCCCAGGGAATTGATCAATACTACAAAACATGTATATCACGACGGTACTTAAAACATAGGATGACGGGTGGCAAAAAACACGCCATACAAGATTGAGGCGCGATCTTATTAATTAAAATTGTACCTATTACTTTTAACCCGATGAGAGAGAAAAACACGGTAGTAAGATTGTAGTATTTTAAATGACGGTGGTTAAGAATAAGCTCATCGCACAAAAAAAATAACATACCATGAATGACATTTGTTTTATTGTCATATACAACAGTTTTTCTCAATAAATCAACCGTAACAAATAATTTATCAAGACTATTTGTTTATGTGGACGGTTTCGTTTAGGGTACTATTCCATGTCCAAACGGCATCGTTTAATATCTTACAACAAAGTGGTACTATCTCCATGTGAAAACCCTATTACCTAAGATCCCGATTGTGACGTATCTATCTCTCTGTTTCATCTCCCACACCGTTTGCAACAAATCTCGAAACCAGATCACCCATCGTTATTTCTTCTCCCACACTGTCCACCACCCCCATCGCATTTCTTCCCACGTTGTCACACTGTAGTTGATTGAAACTTCTCGAATCGTGCATGTCACGCTGATATTGTGAGTCTGCTGTTTACTTTATTTATGGTAGGGGTGATGTTCACGGTTAGATTTAGTTCAATTATTGAACCAAGTTAAAAGTTTCAAGTCGTCTATATAACAAATCGAACTGAACAGTGAGTACTATATAAACTAAAACGAATTGAACTAAAAGTTTCGGTTCAAAACGATTTCGTTCAAGACGGTGAAGAACCTTAGTGAATAACCCATCTTCGAGTAGTAGATTTCATGCAAGAGGATTCAAACTTAGAAACTAAAATGGATTAAAGTATTTAGAGTTCACCACTTGTGTCAACCCCTATTCATGTTCATGTTCATACGTTGTTTGTGTCTAACATAAAAAATCATCTTAAATGTAGACCATCAGTTTCATTTCATTAGTCTAAATAAAAAAAATATTATGTGCCATTATGAAACGGTCACCATTATAAATTGATAATACATACAATTTCGCACAATCTAATAAGAAAATTTTATATATTAATTTCATGTATTTCGTCACATTGCAATAGTATTCAACATTATAATATTACATAATATTACTTGTTGAAAATAATACTACATAATATTACTTGTTGAAAATAGTTTAAGAAGAGAAGTAAATTTTAATGCCCCAAATTTGAAAGAATTTAACGAAGTTAAAAAAAAAAACCCAAAGACATTTGGTGAAATATGATACATTAGTTATAATTTTGAATTGATATATTTAGTAAGCGTAATTTAAATATGATTAAATTTTTATCAAGTTCCCCATATGTGATTAATTTATAATAGATTAATGCTATCTTATTTATTAAAATAATTTATCAAATCATCGTATAATTATTTAAAATTTATTAAAAAATATTGATCGATCATAATTATTTAACATATTAAACAAGAAATTTTAATAGTGATAAATTCAAGTATTACAAGTCTGGACACGCACACGAGAGTTCGAGACGGACAACAAAAATCCTAAAATCGAGGCGAATCAGATGGTGGTGGAAGCTGAATTGGCGGCAAGAAAGGAAGAGGCGGCGACAACGGTTGCAACGGCTCGTCAAAACCAGTACTGTCAGGTGCTGGTGGTGCAGACAAAAATGGAAACGGGTCCTGTGGTGTATCAGGAACTTCAGGGACCAACGGCGGCGGAAAGAACAAATCTGGTGGCTGCGGATCCGGAAATGGAGGCGGATCGGTCACATCCGGCCCAGTTGGGGCACTTACGATGGGGATTGGCGGAGGAAATAGTAAAGGCTGCCGAGGTGGAAATAATGGAATTTGGGGAGAAAATAGAGGGACAAGTGGTGGTTCCGGTGTAAGCTCAACGAGTGGCGAATCTGGCACCGGCGGTGGTAAAGAAAACTCCGGTATCTCCGGGGCAGCCATTGAAGGCGGTGGAGAAAATACTGGGACGAGAGGACTTTCGGTGACCAGGTCCGGAGGTGACAGCCATGGAAATATCGGTGCTTGTAGCCCTTCACCTGGTGGCGGAGAAGGGACCAAAGGTGGTGGGAATATTTCGGGTATGGGCGGCGGAAGGAGTAGCGGAGGCGGTGGAGAAAAATCCAAGGGAGGTGGAGGTGAAGGTGGAGGGGGTGAAGAAATTAGTGGTGGTGGAGGAGAAGGTGGCGGTGGCGGCGGTGATGGAGAAGGTGGTGGAAGTGAAGGAATAAAAACAAGTTCCGGCGGTGGTGGGAATGAGGGTGGTGGAGAAGCAAGAAGGGGAGGTGGTTGGACTAAAGGGGGTGGAGGTGAAGGGACAAGTGGTAGGAGGGGGATAGGTGGAGGAGAAGGGACAAGTGGTGGGAGGGCGATAGGTGGAGGAGAAGGGACAAGTGGTTGGACGGGGATAAGTGGAGGAGAAGGAAGCAAAGGCGGCGGCAAAGGTGGCGAAGGCGGGGGAGACCGGGGAGGAGAAGGAGAAAAAGGGTTGTCAGGGCTGTTCGGTGAAGTAGGGAAAGGCCACTGCCCACAAGTCCCAAATAAGTATTGAAAAAAAGGGTCACAATTTGATCTTCTTCTGCTTCTTCTGTTGTTAGTTCTCTTTTCTGATTGTTCCTTTGTGATTTCAGTGTTATGTTGATTATGATTTGGGTGGGTGATGGATTCTGCGAGGGAGTGGGTGACCAAAAGTAGTGATATAACAATCACTATTACTATGCTCATTGTTGTTTTCATTTCTAAGCCAACGCATGCGCTTTACTCCATGCATTTGCACGAAGAGTAAGTAGTCTATCTTGCCTTGCTTTTATATATAGAGACAACACAGAGAGAACTTGAAGTATTAATCATATGTACAGATGGGTTTGACTTGTGTTGCTTTCACTCTCAAATTGCAAGTACAATTTTGTTTCCCAATAATATGTTACTTCTTTCAAAGCTAGTCCATTACTGCGCTCGCGACAAATCCAATTAGTTTTTTCAGATGAATTAGACATTCCAGTTACTTTTAGCTAATTACATGAAAAACTATGTATCGGTATCATATTTTCATTTAATTCGTATATTTCTCTCAGCATAGTCTGAGTCGATTCTTTCCATGATAAACCAACAGCACAAGTTTTAATCCCTTGTAAGTAGCTTTTAATTATTCCAGAATAAAGCAGTTATTCCATGAGTCGTAACGCGTCATACCAAATATATTAATGTCAAATATCACAATCATAAACTAAGTAGTGTATTTTTTTTTATCAAAATTACATTATAAATTCTAAAAAGAATGAAAGAATATGAGTTGAATTCATGACTTTTAAGATATGTGTTTGAATTTAACCTGTTTGTCTGAACTATGTAGTGTATAGCATTAGAGAAATATACTCTCAATCAATCTCATATGCATCTCATGAACTATTAACCTCACAGAATACTGATTTCTTTCTCATTACTAATCCATGTGAAATACTGAAACTATATTTAAATCTTGAAAATTAATATAAAAATATAAAAGATTGCATTACATTATTTAGAGTTTCTAGAATATGCACAGAAAAATAATTATATGAATGAATTTTCTTATTAATATATTTTTTTTCTATTTTTCTCTAAATTTTTTCTAAGAATATCTAAACATAGCACATAAAATCATCAAGAGAAAACAGGGGTGAAATTTGAATTGACCAATAAAAATTGGAAAGCCGGCTGCTTTCTCGCTCATGATATGCATAATTCATGGATGGTTTTGTTTTTCAGATTTCAATGTTGAGAAGAGAGAAAAGGGTCAGGAAATTAAATTGTAAGATGGAAAAATAAAAGGAGCCGCATTTCAAAGCATGCACTGAGATGAACAGCATAGATACTGTCAACCCTGGGGGAGTTGGACTAATGCACCTACTCGAGCATTTATATAGGCATCAGTAATTACTAAGGGATAAGACTTCTGGCCGAGGCCGACCTACATTTTTCGACTTTCAATATGCATTGCTTAGTTGGCAAGAATTAGATCCTCTTCTCGCTGAGCAGATAACAGAGGTGCTTTTAACTGATCAACAGCTCATATTAACCAGTGTTATATTTTTTAAAAAAAAATTAACAAAAAAATGGATGTTTATCGTAAACCAATGTGTAGTAGAAAAATTAACCAAAGACA
Source organism: Datisca glomerata (assembly GCA_003255025.1). Taxonomy (NCBI): domain Eukaryota; kingdom Viridiplantae; phylum Streptophyta; class Magnoliopsida; order Cucurbitales; family Datiscaceae; genus Datisca; species Datisca glomerata. Next base: position 432,983 of record QANY01009387.1, read on the forward strand.
GATTAGAGAAATACGACCTCTTTCATCACTTAATAGGGACGATTAGGATCCCAGTTGGTATAAAACAGATAGTGGTAGTAGATTTGGACTGATTGAACTGTACACGGCTCGTTCGATCCGAGTTTAATACAATGGCCAAACCCATGATGTTTTCTAAATATGTAAAAAATATTATTTCTTGAGTTTTTGTGAAATTTAATGCTTAAATTATTACATGTGGAAAGACAAGAATGGCCTTAGAATAAAGTCTATGAGTAAAAATGACGTATCAATTTAACGGTATGCAAAAATAACTTGCTTTTCTTAAAAAATATCCCTTAAAACATGTTATATAAATAGAAAAACCCCTACTTTGATTTTTCTTTGTGCACCGCCTTCTCTCTTCTTTCTCTCAGATTGACAATCGCACACATCTCATATTTTTCTCACATCTTAGATTGATGATCTCACACCGACAACAACAACCACCGAGAGCAACGCTGACGACAACCATCGAGGCCACGTCAATAAGCGTCTATGTCTGCAACCACTGAGTGCTTCACCATCTAAAACAATCTCGACCTCGAGCGTCGTTGTCTGCAACCATTAAGCTCGCCACTGTGAGCATCGCATGCAACCATAGAGATCGGACATCGAGCCTCATCGTAAGCCTTCAGCGAAAGTCACCGCAATCTAAAATGAGAGAGAGAGAGGGGAGAAAGCGAGATCTTCATCTCTGTTTCTTTCTTTTTTTAATATTGAAAAAAGTAAAAATAGAATGACAGATCTCCACGCCCATTGTTCGTCCAATTGCATCTATCTCATCAATAGGTAAACATATTATTTTTATCGTTAATCAATTCTTTACTTATTGTATGATATGCTACATTCTAATGTATCATATTTTTCATCATCTGCTTATCTTTATTGGACGTTGACAAAAAAATAGACATTATCTTCAGTTTTACAGTCAATCATTTTTATAGATAATAATCAAAAAAATAATTGGAATGACCCCCCGTTAAGTAAATAATTTTTTAACAAGAAGTGAACAAAATGTTTACCTATTTCAGAGGCAAAAATAATTTATAAAATAAAACCAAGAACATAAAGGAAATTTCAACATTTTCTGCACATTTATTGTAGATTGGAAAAAATAATTCGAAGCAAGTTGAGCAAGTTTGAGTAAAATTTAAAAAAATACAATAAACAAACATAAGAAAAAGAACAGAAACGATCAGAAACTGCTCTCGATGATTGTAAACAGAAAATAAGAAAGGAAAAACAATGCATTTTAAAGCTGATATTAGTTCTATGAAATTCTACTATATAGCTCATGATATAGGTTACTACTTGTGCATTTGTTAATGCAAGAATGATGGTTAAATAAGAAAATAAGATTACAAATTAACATCACAACTGTCGCAACGTGCGCACGACGTGGAGCGGCGATTAAAAAAAATCATTTTTTGCAGTAAAAAATAAATTTGGGTCGCCACCAATCATTTTAAGGTGTGATTGGTCTCCCAATTTTAAGATGAAAATTTTGGTCTATGAAAACTCAAAGTTCGTTCGGGAGCCGTTTGTGTGTGGGGAAGGTATTAGCACCCCACAACACCCATATAAAAATGGTTACCAAATTTAATCAAATGCTATCTAATTTTTTTATTTTGAGGCAAAGATTAAAGAAATTCATTTTTGGATGTCCCATTTGGTGCATTTTGCATCATAAAAATGAACAAAATAAATTATCTTTAATGGGTGGTTCAAAGACCATTGAAAAATTATTATTTTTTTGTATTCTTATATCTTTTTAAATCAAAGCATTATTAGAGTTATTCTCGGTATCCTAAGAATAACTCCTCACCTTAGTAGTTCGAGAAGTTTGGTATCCCGAAAATCTTAAAATCCATCGTCGGCTTTGTTTAATGAAAATTAAATAATGGAAGTAACAAAATTTAAATCTAATTGTTAAAATTATAATCCACACATACATGAACATTAGCTATAATAATAAGAGAATAATGCAAGAATCGCATTATAAGCATGACAATGTAAAAATGCTAAATAAATAAACATGTAAAGGAAATAAATGTTAATAATTACAACAAAAATGAAGTAAAAGAATAGAGATAAAGTTATAGGATGTCAAATTACAGAAAACATAAAATATAGAGATTATATAAAACATGCATAAAAAGCAATACATGCAAGCATAAAGTAAAAACAATACCATGTAGTAAATGAAAGATAAAAAAGAAATTTAAAAAAAACAAATATATATATATATATATAAAGGGCAAGAGCGCCTCTTTTTTTAATATAATATATTATATTATAATATAATATAATATAATAATAATATTAAATAAATAAATATATAAAAAATTGAAAGAAAAATGATGAAAACAAACAATAGATTTTTTTAACATAAATTGTCCATTTTTTTATTTTTGACTACTTAGTCTACTAATTACCATTTTTCCTTTCTTCCCCCATTAGTCATTGCTAATCAAATAGTAAATGGGATGATCATGGATGATAATTAGTTCAAACAAATGTCACAAAATGATGAACATAATATTTTTAAAAAGAGAAGACTTGTAGAAAAATTGAAAATTTCAAAACTTAGATATTTACATAATCTTGTATAGAGATTTTACTCTCTATTTTATGCATTGTTATGTGTCAGAAATTATCTTAGGGGATCTTTGCATCAAATGTACATTTTCAACCCATTAAAGGGTTGATTCACATTGGGTTAATTTTTTCACCCCTCAAAAGCTTTATCATCATCCTCATTAATTGAGTTGATGACAAAGACATCTCATTATCCAACTTGTAAAGAAATCATCAATGCATGAAATTAAAGGGTTAAGATTTAAAAGAGGAGGAATGATAAAGAATGAACAATCAACTTATGTATGAAAAAAAAACAAAAGATATCAACTACATGAATATGAAGAAGAGAGATGAACAAAATATGTTATGAGTAAATGTACAAAATATTTAAGCTACCTTGAGAAAAAGAATGGAAGAAGATGAAAATAATAGAAGTGTAGAACCACTTTCTCTCTCTAAAATCACCTCTATTTCTCACTCCAACCCCTCTCTTTCTCACTCTAAAAAACTGGCTTCCCTTTTTCCACTCAAGTGAAAACATCATCCCTATTTATAGGCAAAATTATAGTTTGCCTTTTTTACTTTTATTCTTTTTTCTCACTTTTTACTTTTTAGTCCTTGGACCACTTTTTCTTATTTTAGTATTGAACTAGTTTTCAAATTATACATATAGTCTTGGATTATTATATGAGCCAAAATACAAAATATGTATATTTAATGTATTAGACCGGATAAAATACGGTATCTACAGCTGCCCCCCTTTGAGCACGCTTCTGATCTAAGAAGGTGTACAAAGGTGTAGATAAGTATTTTGATCGGTACAAGAAAATAATATATGAAATAGAGAATAGAAACCTCGACTAAATAAGGCTCTATGAGATGGAATGGGAGCGAAATGGACCTGGATAAACACAGGCTTCGACCTCGCTCAATGCAGGTTCGATTTAACCGTAGATATTGAAATGGACCAGGCGCTGACATCGGGCTTCGACCGCGACCAAGTCGGGTTCGATTTAACCGAAGATATTTGAAAGGGAAAACGGACATGGATGGATGCAGGCTTCGACCTCGACTCAATTCGAGTTTGATTTAACCACATTAATTGAAAAGAAAATGGACCTGGCGCTGACACCGGGCTTCAACCTCGACTCAATTCGGGTTCGATTTAACCATATTAATTGAAACGGACCAGGCGCTGACACCGAGTTTCGACTGTGACCAAGTCGGGTTCGACTCAACCGAAGATATTTGAAAGGAAAATGGACCTGGATGGATGCAGGCTTCAACCTCGACTTAGTGCGAATTTGATTTAACTGTAGATATTTGAAATAGAAATAGACCAGGTGCCGACACCGGGCTTCGACCTCGACTCAATTCTGGTTCGATTTAACCATATTAATTGAAATGGACCTGGCGCTGACACCGGGTTTCGACCACGACAAAGTTTGGTTCAATTTAACCGACGATATTTGAAAGGAAAACAGACCTGGATAGACACAGCCTTCGACCTCGGCTCAATTCGGGTTCGATTTAACCATATTAATTGATGTTGAAGTTGACTTATGCAAGTCTCATATGACAACAAAAATTAGACTAATGCATGATTTAAAGGTTGAAAAATTATGTGTGAATTTTGAAAGAATATCATTAACTGATTCATGCACCTGAATTTGTCAGAACAACTAATGTGGTGCATGTCTATGCAATGTAATTCTTGAACATAAATGTAAAGTAGTGATTTTGAATGCATGCATGCACATTTTGAATGCATGCATGCTATGCATGATTGTGAACCTTTATAAAAAAAATTATATGATGATTTTTTAGCCATATCCAACACCCTTTAGAACAATCACTTGGCCTAGGATCATGGACCCGCAATGAAGTATTGAGCATACTTTCAGGAAAATGATACATCCTTATTTATTAGTTTATGCCCAAGTATTTGGTTCCATGTCAGTGGTGAATAATTTCTCTGCTTCTCTTGGGTAATCCTCCAATTGCGCTTTAGCTTTCGTCATGCGCATATTGACCTTTCTCGTGATGACTTTTTTGATTTACTTTGCACTCAGATCACCGTTTTTAGTTCCAACTTTTTTTCAATTAGCTTTCACCTAACCAAGTTTATGCTTCTGAGTTATTTCAAGAGTAATTAATGATATCTTAGAACTGAGAGGAATACGAAATAATGGAAATAAGGAGAAGATGAAGTATATGTATTTGTCAACTGAGAAAGAAAAATGGCTCTTCATTGATTATGAACAATGTTTACAAATGATGGTTTGGAAAAAGAAGAAGAAAAAAAAATGGAGGAAGGATTTCTCTAGTATTCGAGACAACTTTTTTTTAAACATTTTTTTAACTTCACTTTTTCCATACTTAGAGCGGTCAAACGAAATACTTCTTGACTGTATCAGAATTAACAGTGTGCGATAAATCATCTCCATCCATGTTTGTTAGCATGAGAGCTCCTCTCGAGAAAGCCTTCTTGACAATGAAAGGTCCTTCATAATTTGGGGTCCACTTCCCCCGATGATCCTTTTGATATGAGAGTATCTTTTTTAACACCAAGTCTCCTTCTCGGAAACATCGGGGACGCAATTTTTCGTCATATACGTGCATCATTTTTCTTTGATATAATTGCCCTCTACATAATGCAGTCAATCTTTTTTCCTCAATAAAATTCAATTGCTCATACCGTGTTTGTACCCACTCCGCTTCTTCTAATTTTGCCTCCATTAAGACTCTGAGGGAGGGAATTTCCACCTCAATTGGAAGGAGCACTTCCATGCCATATACCAAAGAGAATGGCGTTGCCCCAGTTGATGTTTGGACTGATATGCAGTACCCATGCAGTGCAAATGGGAGCATCTCATGCCAATCCTTATAAACCTTCGTCATCTTCTCTATGATCATTTTTATGTTCTTATTGGCTGCTTCCACTGCTCCGTCATTTTTGGACGATAAAGAGATGAATTATGATGCTTAATTTTGAATTGCTCACATAATTCTTTCATCATTTTGTTATTTAAATTTGTCCCATTATCTGTGATAATCCTTCTAGGTAGACCATATCGACAAATTATCTCTTTTTTAATAAACTTAACAACAACACTTCTGGTTACACTCGAGTAAGAACTTGCCTCCACCCATTTGGTAAAATAATCTATAGAGACCAAAATGAAACGATGCCCGTTAGAGGCTTTGGGTGTGATGGGACGAATGACGTCTATGCCCCACATAGAGAACGGCCAAGGCGCGACCATTACATGTAAAGGGGATGCGGGTACGTGAATTTTATCAGCATAAATTTGACATTTATGACATTTCTTGGCGTACTTGATGCAGTCAGATTCTAGGGTTAACCAATAATATCATGCTCTCAATATTTGTTTGGACATCATATGTCTATTAGCATGAACTCCACAAATTCATTCGTTAACTTCCTCTATGATTTGATTCGCTTCCCTTGCATCAACACATCTTAAGAGCACCATATCATGGTTTGTTTTGTAGAGTATTTCACCATTCAAGAAGAAACCCATGGACAATCTTCTAATAGTGAGTTTATCATTCTCAGAAGCTTTGGATGGATATTCTCCATTCTTTATATACTGCTTGATGTCGTAATACCATAGTCTTGTGTCTGGATCTTCTTCAATACTCATACAGTGAGTAGGAAAATCTCGCTTCTCAATTTTTATGGGTTGCACTTCTTCCTTAAAGTCTGCGGTGAATATGGATGCTAGAGTTGCCAGTGCATCTGCAATTTGATTATTCTCTCTGGGTATATGGTCAAATGAGATCACTTCAAAAGTTTGGCTTAGCTTAGTTACATGTTTGTTGTAAGGTACCAGCTTGGAGTCTCTAGCTTCCCATTCCCAGTTTAGTTGTCGTATCACCAATAACAAATCTCCGTACTCTCGAAGCTTCCTTATCTTCATATCATAAGCTGCTTGAATTTCAATGGAACATGCCTCATATTCTGCCACATTGTTTGTGCAGTCAAAGTATAGTTTTACCGTGAATGGGAACAACTTTCCCTCGGGAGATATGAGGATTGCCTCAATTTCATATCCATCATCATTAGACGCACCATCAAATAACATTGTCCACAATTCTAGATCCATAGATTCTCCTTCATTTTTTAAGATGACTGATATGTTCTCATCAGGAAAATCAAACTTCATAGGCTCATAATCTTGCACTGGTTGATCTGCAAGATAATCAGCAAGTACACTTCCTTTTATTGATTTTCTCGTGACATAAACAATATCATATTCTGTGAGCAACATTTGCCATTTAGCGATTCGCCAAGAAAGTGATGGCTTTTCAAAGATATATTTGATTGGATCCATCTTTGAAATTAACCAAGTGGTGTGGTATAACATGTACTGTCTAAGCCGATGAGCAACCTAGGCTAATGCACAACACGTTTTCTCCAACATCGAATATCATGCTCTCAAGATTTGTTTGGCCATCATATATCCATTAGCATGAACTCCACAAATCCCTTCATGAACTTCCTCTATGATTTGATTCGCTTCCCTTGCATCAACACATCTTAAGAGCACCATATCATGGTTTCTTTTGTATAGTAAATTTCACCATTCAAGAAGAAACACATGGACAATCTTTTAATAGTGCGTTTATCATTCTCAAAAGCTTTGGATGGATATTCTTCATTCTTTATATACTACTTGATGTCGTAATACCATGGTCTTGTGTCTGGCTCTTTTTCAATACTCATACAGTGAGCAGGATAATATCGCTTATCAATTTTTATGGGTTGAACTTCTTCCTTAAAGTCTGCAGCAAACATGGACGCTAGAGTTGCCAGCGCATCTGCGATTTGATTATTCTATCTGAGTATATGGTCAAATGAGATCACTTCAAAAGTTCGGCTTAACTTAATGACATGTTTTTTTATAAGATATTAGCTTAGAGTCTCTAGCTTCCCATTCTCCGTTTAGTTGTCGTATCGCCAATAGCGAATCTCCGTACACTTGAAGCTTCTTTATCTTCATATCACAAGCTGCTTGAATTCCCATGGAACATGCCTCATATTCTGCCACATTATTTGTATAGTCAAAGCATAGTTTTGCCGTGGATGGAAAAAAATTTCCCTTAGGTGATATGAGGATTGCCTCAATTCCATGTCTTACATCATTAGATGCACCATGAAATAAAATTGTCCACAATTCTGGGTCTGCAGATTCTTCTTCATTTTTGAATATGACTAAAACACTCTCATCAGGGAAATCGAACTTCATAGGCTCATAATCTTGCATTGGTTGATCTGCCAGATAATCAGCAAGTACGTTTTCTTTTATTGACTTCCTCGTGACATAGACAATATCATATTCTGTGAGTAACGTTTGCCATTTAGCAATCTGTCCAGAAAGTGACGGCTTTTCAAAGATATACTTGATAGGTCCATCTTTGAAATTAACCAAGTGGTGTGGTATGACATGTATTGTCCAAACCGATGAGCAACCCAGGCCAATGCACAACAAGTTTTCTCCAACATCGAATAATTAGCCTCATAATTTGTGAACCTTCTGCCTAAATAGTATATTGCTTGTTCTTTCCTTCTAGAAGCGTCATGCTGATCAAGTACGCAATCCATGGATTTTTCTGTTACTGTAAGATACAAAATGAGTGGACGCTCTGGAGTTGGAAGAACAAATATTGCTTGATATTCTCAAAAGCAATTTGAAAATCATCATTCCATCCATCTGTATCACTTTTTCGGAGAAGTTTAAAGATAGGTTCACAAGTTGCAGTTAGCTGTGAGATGAAATAGGCTATGTAATTTAATCTCCCCAAGAAACCTCTAACTTCCTTTTGAGTTTGAGGTGGCAGCATATCGATGATGGCCGAACTTTGTTAGGGTCAACTTTTATTCCTTCCTTGCTCACGACAAAACCAAGTGGTTTCCCTGAAGACGTTGCAAATGTACATTTTGTCAGCTTAAGCTTTAACTAGAACTTTCTGAACCGTCCAAATAGTTTTCGTAGAGTGACTGTATGATCTTCCCCTTGACGTGATTTAGCAATCAAATCATCAACGTACACTTCGATTTCTTTATGCATTATATCATGAAACAGTGTTACGATTGCCCGCTGGTAAGTCGCCCCTGCATTCTTCAGATCAAATGGCATAACCTTATAACAAAATGTACCCCACAACGTTATAAACGTCATCTTTTCACGGTCTTCAAGAGTCATTTTGAATTGGTTATACCCCGAAAAACCATCCATGAAAGAGAAGGTTGAATGTCTTGCAGTGTTATCTACTAAGACATCGATATGGGACAATGGAAAATTATCCTTGAGGCTTGCCCGATTTAAGTCTCTATAATCGATGCACACCCTTACTTTCCCATTTTTCTTCAGCACTGGGACTATGTTAGCAACCCATTCAGGGTATTTTTCTACTTCTAGAAAACCCGCATCTACTTACTTTTTAACTTCTTCTTTGATCTGTACCAGCATGTCTGGTTTTATTTTCCATATCTTTTATCGCACCGGTTTACTTTCAGGCATAAGTGGCAAATGATGAACCACGAGATCAGTGTCTAGACCTGTCATATCTTGATAAGACCATGCAAAGACGTCAATATACTATTTGAGTAAGTCAATTAATTCTCGGCGGCTTTGGCTTGTCATAGAAGTGCCGATTTGGACCTCTTTCGTCTCTCCCTGCAATCCCAAATTTATCACCTTCGTTAACTCTTGATATGGTTGAGTTATTTTTTCATCCTCCTCTACCATTCTTAACATTTCCAGAAATGGTTTGAAATTAACCTCGTCACTTTCATCTGACTCTACGCTAAGAATGAGATTGTCAAAGTTATTGCTTATGCTCTTGTTTTCAAAATCACCGTTCTCAAACTTGAACCAGATTATTGGATGAAAGGAAGGAGAGAAAATAAAATAAACAATGCATGAGTATAAACATCATTTAGATATGGGAAAAATAGACATGAAAGGAAGAACAAAAAGAACTGGAATTGTATTCATCATTAACAAAAGGAAACGAAACAAGTTTTTAGATTTTAATTCAAAGAGATGACATGAAACAAATGAAAATGTATGCCTATAACAACGAAATTCCTAAGACCTTGGGCAAAATTATTAGAATTTTGGCATTATTTACTCTTCAAAATTTCCAAGAAGCACTGGTAGCCTAGTGACATCCCAATTGTTAAGCTAATGATCTGAATCGTATCGAGAAACTAAGTCCTCTGTACTTTCACTTGATGATTTTCTCAGGATTGCGGATATTGAAAGCTCGGCGATATCATCTTCAAGGTTGTACTTCTCTACTATAACCGGTTTTTCGAATGAAATTCCCCCACTTCTGAAGGATTTAGAAATATGGGGTATGATTGTCATTTCCACAACGAATTCCCTATTTTCAAGCCTAGCAATCCTCTTTTTTTTCTTTTGAGCTTCCACTCTCCCTCTATCAACCTTGGTCGGTCTATATCCAAGTCCAAACATTTGCTCATTCTTGTCCCAGTCGATTAACTTATTTATGCCTTGATGCTCACTTCCGAGTCTTTTACCTGGCTGGTATCCCCCTTTTATCATCAACTTTGCAACCATCTGAGATGCTTTTGATAGGTTTGATGTTGGAGATTGTTTCCCACTAGCAACAAACGTGGTGTTCGCAATCTCAAATGATCGAAATGAGCACTCCAATGCTTCCTCTACCGCCTAGACATATGGCATGGTGGTTGGCTTGGATACCAATAAATCTTCTTCCCCATATATACAAATGAGTTTATGATCCATTATGAATTTTAGCTTCTCATGTAAGGAAGAAGGTACCGTCCCAGTAGAGTGAATCCATGGTTGACCTAAAAGGAAACTGTACGCTGGATTTATGTCCATCACTTAGAAAACAATATTGAATATGCATGGTCCGATTCGAATATGTATCTCTATGTCTCCGATTACTTCTCTTCGGGTACCATCGAATGCACTTACTATCATCATGCTCGGCCGCATATTTGTCTCGTCCACTGGGAGTTTTCCTAGTGTGGATCTTGGCATTATATTTAGATATGAGCCGTTATCAATCAATACTTTTACAACAACATAATCCCCACATTTTACGGATATATGTAAAGCTCTAGTGTGCCCAGTACCATCGGCCAGGATTTCATCATCTGCGAAAGTGATAAAATTCGGTGCGGTAATATTTTCCACAATTCCACTCAACTTGTCCACCATAATGTCATGACAGACATATGCTTGATTCAAAACCTTCAATAATGCTTGACGAGGTGGTTCAGAATTCAGAAAGAGTGACAGTAAAGATATGCGAGCAGGTAAGCGATTAAGTTGTTCTATCACCTTATACTCGATTTGCTTGATGAGCTTCAAAAATTTACATACTTCTTCTTCAGACACTGCTCTTTCTTTCTCCGTACCTCTTATTATATCTGGGTCTATCATTTGGCGGCCATGCATTTCTCCTTGGAATTCATGACCATTGTCGCCTTCTTTGTCCTTCCCTTACTTTGCCTTTCAAACACATCGCTTTTATCCATTTTCAAAACTTCTTGCGTGTAGCATCTGCCACTCCTCGTCATCCCACCTACTCCCGAAATATTAGTTATAGAGAGATTAAGGTCAGACGGATTTAGCTCTTGAGTTTTATCATTACCACTTTTAATGATCTCATATCCGTACGTCCATGGTACTGCTCTTGAATCTTTGTAAGCAAACGCACCCGGTATTTGAATGATGATAGGCATCGGAGCATAAGACGTAGTGGTGTGAGTTGACTTTTCCTCGTAATGTATTGTGAGAGGTTTTGGGATATAGGACGACATTTCAACATTAATTTCAGATGATTCTTTAGTTATCATGAGGACTAAAGAGTCATCTTCTTGGTATTCCCTTTCTCCTTTGTGACTTATCGTAAGTATCTTTCCATCCAACAACTTTTGCACTTCCCTTTTAAAATCAACACATTCCTCAATTGTATGCCCCGTCACATTCTTATGAAACAAACAATTGAAGTTATGCATATGCTTCTTAGAAAATCCCTCATCCTCTGAGCATGTTGGGTATGTGTACCCTGCTCTAGAAAGAAGATGGAAAAGTGTTTCCATTGACGTGCTCACATCTTCCACGTCCATCTTTCCATGTTAAAAATATTCCTCAATTGCATTTACGGCGGGATTCCTATGATTTGGTAGAGGGTTAGAATTAATATCTGGAGTCCCATTAGCCTTTTTGAAATTCAACCATCCAGCCTTGATCAGTTCATGTACTCTACTTTTTAATGCCGTGCAATTCTTAGTCGAATGTCCCACTGCCCCAGCATGATAATCACAGCGAGCAGTCGGATCATACCACCTTGGGTATAGCGGTTGTAGAGGTTCATAAGGAATTTGCACCAATTGATTATTCCATATCAATTGAGCTAAGAGTTCTGTATATGACATATGGATTTGATCATATTGGATAAAACTTTGATTATTTCTATTTTCCCTCAGAGGCAGATCAGCCTGACCAACGTTTTGCTGGTGAGTCGGTGGTCTGAAACCCGATCTCGGGTTTTTTTGAAATGCCGATTGTTGAGATTGATAATTGTACGGAATTTGTGAGGTATTTGCCACATATGATGTCATAGATTTGGGCCCCTCACTATACTTTGGAAATCCTGATCCCGAGTTCACAGCTTGTGATGGGTATCCGGAATTGATCATCTGTACATCCCTTTCTTTTCGCTTCAATGGAGGCCCTTTTTTTTACTGATGATGTATATGATACGATTTCCAAAATTCTTCCATTCTTTATCCCGTACTCAATCCTTTCACCGATCACTATGATGTCAGAGAAGTTGTTTGAAGCGTTTCCAATCATCCTGTCATAGAATGGAGGTCTCAAGGTGTTAATAAACATTTCAGCCATCTCCTTGTCTGACAATGGGTGTACCTAAGCAGCTAATTCCCTCCATCTTTGTGCATATTCTTTAAAGCCTTCTGTGGGCTTTTTCTCCATCGTTTGTAAGTCCAAAAGATCAGGGGTTATGTCTATGTTGTACTTATATTGTCTTAAAAAAGCATCTGCTAGATCTTTCCATCTCTGAATATGTTGGTTATCCAGTTGGATATACCAAGGAGATGCGGCCCCCATCAGGCTATCTTGAAAGAAATGAATCAGCAGTTTATCATCATTTGCACAAGCAGCCATTTTTCTGCAGTACATAATAAAGTGACTTCTGGGGCACGTACTACCATCATACTTTTCAAACTCATGTAGTTTGAATTTATGTGGGATGTTCACATTGTGGACCAAACATAATTGGGTGGCATCAGTGATACCGTATACATCAAATCCTTCAATAGCACGTAATCTCTCCTCTAGAAAGTCCAATTTGTCTTTCGATCGTGGGTTGTCACTTGGCTTGGTAATAGGCTTCTGCATCATTGGGTCATCAACATCGGTTATGATGATTGGCTCATTAAAAAGTTCGCCTTGTGGAGTGAAAGCTTGGTTGTGACCACATGCCATTGCGGATGAATTGTACCCCGTTTTCCCTGTCTGCATTGTTTCCTGGAGATTGGGAAATGGATGATGCTGGATATTTATTGGTGGTGAAGCATGCTGAAACTGGTAAACCTGACGTTGTGAACCCAGGAGGGTAAAGTGGAGTATCGTTTGGCAGTTGATTTTGTGATGATTGAACCCCTTACGGATTTTCAAAACAGGCCTTTCCCTTACTTGCAGCGAGGAGTTCGAGAACTTTAGCCATTTGCTCTTTTAGCTCCCTAATCTCTTCCTTCATTTCCTCTCGTGATTGCTCTCTTTCTTGCTCGTACATGACCCTAACTTGAGCTCGAGTTCGATAGGGATGTCGAAGTTGTCGGGCTATCTTTGGAAAATTTCTTAAAATAAATAAAAATAAAGCAATGAGATGTAGATTTTTGCTAATAAAAAGAAGAAATAATGAGAGTAAATTTATGCTTGAGAAATGATACTGCGCAAAGTGAAAGTTTATTTTTCCTCTCTAACTTCACGATTTGATCCTCTTGTTCGTAGATTACCCCTCACAAGTTCTCATTGTCTTCTACCATCTTTCTAATTTTGTTGCTCAATTGGCAAGTGTCAGTTCCCAACTCTGAGTTTTTTCGCTTCAGATACGCTTGATCGTCAACCTTATTTCTTAACTCTTTGAGTCGTTCTTCAGTTTCGATTCTGTGTTTGTCAGACAAATTCACCTCGACTGCTAGTCGTCTGTTTTCTTCCAAGAGGGCTAGAACTTTTTGAAGCTCCTCATATAACTCATCTAGCTCCTCCTTTTTAGCAATCTTTTGATGAACTTCTAGTGATTTGGCTGATGGTACATCCTCAACTGGTAAGGCAATAATTATTTTGTTTCTACTCTCAAGCCATGCTTCATACTCCTTTGTGCAGTTCATGCGATTCTTCTCATTTCGCATCCTTCTTGTTAGTTTCCAAGCTCTAATCAGCTGCTGCAGTTTTTGTTCAATTTCTTGAGAATCGTAACTAACTTCAATATCCTTCAATGCATGCGTGGTGGGGACAAACTGTCTCATGTATAATTGACGAAGTGCCATTAACGGAGCATAACTAGTACAACCCCATGGTCCCGGGAGCGGAACCAATTGAAAATCACCACATCTGTAGATCATTGGCGTTAATGGCTTCTAATGGGCTTTTCAAATAACATACTCATCTTTCAACTTGGATAGGTATGAGAGCCAAGCCCCTTTTGTGGGAAACTGCGGATTCCATTTGGCCATTCCAAATTCTGCAATAGGGATCCTCGTCTTCATCCATGAACTTGAGAACTTAACTTGAGGACATTTAAAATCTAGCGGACATCTTAGATGACTGAGAATCCAAATACACAAAAGAGTTGAAGAGCCGATGAACTTTCCTTTTCCAGACACTCGGATGTGATTCAAAGAATAGATAGTCTCAGCGAGAATTGAGATAACATGGTTAACACCATGTTCGACTTGAAGGAACATTTTTATCACTTTATCATCCATATAACCTTGGATCTTTGGAAATAACACGGTGCCATAAATACACAGAGCATAAAGAGTCATGCCCTTATCCTCCTTCAAGAAAATTTGGGTGAAATCTAGGAGGTAATCCAACGGCACACACTCATTTCCCCCTTTAACTTTCAATATTTTCTCAATCTCAGACGCATGGACAGTACCCAAGAGCTTAGACAAAGCTCTCTTCAATGTGAGCTTTTTGTCATAGTTATAAACTTTGTCTGCACTTTGCAACGTGACATTCAGTAGTGCTTGATATTCTTCAATTGTGAGAGTAAGATCGATTATTCCGAAGGTGAAACATCTATAATGAGGGTCCCAGAAATGCATTAAAGCTTCAAGGACGGGAACGTTGACTACAATATACAACAGATAAGCTATGTGACCATATTTTCTGACAAACAAACTTTTCTGCTCTGGTGAAAAATCCTCCCATATCTTCTTCAACATCTCCAAGTCAATGCGTGAGAACTCTATCTTAGTGATTGATAGTAGAAGAACAACATCTTCCTTTTTTAGACAATCTCCTTTACGTTTCTGCGATTCCTCTGACCATTGGGCTACTGTAACTTGATCTTCTATCATACTCGAAGTGGGAGTCATGGTCCCTAAAATATGAATGAACTGAATACTTCTTTACAATACCATTACGCAGCATGATGTGTGTATGCAAAATATAAAGATAAAGTTAGAAGCAAAACAATGAAGAAAAGACATGTTTAAGTAACACAAGACATATATACATGCACAAAATAATCATGATTTCAGCAGAAATATAACGTTAGTCATGATGCGGGCTCTAAAAACATAATACATGTGTGGTTGGGTTCTAAAAATCTCTTAATAGGTTCACAGGTTGTCCACACTGTTATCTGAATAGAGTAATAGGGGCCCCCAAACGGTATTCTGAAAAGGTCGACCTGAATGAGAACTTTCATGAGCCTGCACGGGAACCGTAGTTCCACGAAGACATTCCACTACTCGTTCTCGCTAATCCTAAAGGAAAAGCCCAGGTATAGGGCTAGCGTGTATGTGAAGTAGAAATTATGTAAAGAAATATACTTCATAAAAAAAACTTATGTACAACTACAGTCACGAATTAGAAAAAAATAAATCATATAAACGAGCCAAGAACCAATACAAAAGGATAGCATACGATGAAATTTTGGCTTGACTCTCTATTGATCTAAAGATGGTTAGACCAATTGTTTGTCTCCAGTGGAGTCGCGGAGTGGCGATTAAAAAAAATAAAAAAAAATCATTTTTTGCAGGAAAAAATAAATTTTAAGGTGTGATTGGTCACCCAATTTTAAGATGAACATTTTGGTCTACGAAAACTCAAAGTTGATTCGGGAGCCGTTTGTGTGTGGGGAAGGTATTAGCACCATACAACACCCATATAAAAATGGTTATCAAATTTAATCAAATGCTATCCATTTTTTTTTATTTTAAGGCAAATGTTAAAGAAATCCATTTTTGGATGTCCCATTTGGTGCATTTTGCATCATAAAAATGAACAAAATAAATTACCTTTAATGGGTGGTTCAAAGACCATTGAAAAATTATTTTTTTGTATTCTTATATCTTACTAAATCAAAAACATTATTATGTAATAAATGAAAGAAAAAAAATTAAAAAAAACAAATATATATATATATAAGTAAATAAGTAAACAATATTATCAATAACCAGCCATAATAGGCGGTGAACAGTTTAATTAAACAGATATTGAAGTAGAAACAGTAAATGAACAGTAATTATCCCCACCAGGTTAGGCTCTGATACCAAAAGGCGCGGAATTGAACAGTATTTATGAGGGGTATTAAGAGGGAAGAAGATAAACAGTAAAAACTGTATTAATGAATAATAAAAACAGTTACTGTATTGAGGTGTAAGATTAAAGACTTACACAAACAAAGTTTATTTACAACAATAAACTAGTGCTCCCGCTCACTAATTTACGTTGAAGAAAAAAGAAGAAAAGATTTACAAAAGAGGAGTAGAAGAAGAAAGCTTTGTTTCACAAAACAGGTTTTAGCTCTCAAATAGTAAGAGTTGTAAAACAAGTTTTGATTCACAAATGGAAGGAGCTGCCTATTTATAGCCAAGGAAAGTGGAGTTCACCGGGAACCCATCACTTACCTGAACTATTATATTCTACAAAAGTAAAAACATTTTACATTTGACTAAGAATAGTAAAAAGTACAATGATTACAAAGAGACAAATTACAAAGAATTTTTAGTAGACGAAGTCCTTTGTAGTCGTCATGATTGGTTGAGACTGTTGGTGGATAATTGTTATCCTGATCTCTCCTTTGATTTGAAGGGCATGATGGTCATTGCATTGTGCTTTTGATTATGATTGCTTAAATGTCTTATTGGCGGATAATTGTTATCCTGATCTCGTCATTTGGTTGTGTTGAAGGGTATGATGGTCATTGCATTGTGCTTTTGATCATGATTGTTTAATTATCTTATTGGCATTTTGCCAATAATGAAACTATTTATCTTCACTGAGGTCCACATCCTCAAAAGAGTCTTGAGAATCTTGGAAGGGATCATGGGCCCATCGGGGAAGAGACCGCACAAGAGATTTTCCCTTTGATTTTTGAGATGGAGATTGACTCTTTTTATTTTTGATTGGGTGACTTGATCCTACTGAGAATTCAAAGTTGGAACTAGAATTTTTCAGAAGGAGGAGCATTTTTTGTATTAGCTCCTGCTTTTCTTTTGATTTTTTAGACTTATTTTTGCCTTTTGAAGAAGGTCTTGTGGTGGATTTTGAATTTTGGGAGGAGCCTGATGATTGTTTAATTTGTAGAGCCTGATTATCTGGTTCCCTAATTTTTAAGGAGGCCACTGGAGGCTTGGGAGATTTTGTCTGAGTGTGAGATTTTGCCAACTCTTCATGTATGGAGGCAGATATTTTTATCGTATTGAATTTGTCCCACCATTTAACATAGTATTGTCTGGTTAGGATTTCTTCTTCAATGGCGTATTGTCATTTAAGGATCGAAGGGATTTTGAATTTATTTACAAAATAAATTATTGGGGGAAGGAGGCCTCAACCGTTGAGGGTTTAAATAATTTTAAAAATAAACTATAATTTTGTTGTAAATCAATTGGAAAAATCTCAAAGACAGGGCCATGAATTGACCACCATCTTAAAAACCATTTTGGTAAATTAATTTTGAAATTTTTGTCAAAATTTAAAAACCAAGAGTGGTTAAATTCACTATTTTGATGCAATAAAATTGTTTGCCATGCATCAATATAGTCAAAATAATTATATTATTTTTATTTAAAAGTGGTTTTAACCCTGAGGGATGGATTTTCCATTCCTCCAAAGTTATTATTTTGAGGATATAGAATGAATGGTAAAGGATTTTTCCTTCTGCACTGTTTATTGGTTTGATATTTATTGATTTTGTTTCTTGGAGAATATCTCTATAGAAACTAAGAGTTTTGTCCTTGTGTCCATGGACAAAATGGGAATCAGGAAGGAAATGGGCATTCACTATTTCTATCGGATTTTTGGAATGGGTGAATGGGTGTTCAATATAAAAGAGATTTTTACTGGGAGTTTTTCTGTAATAAGGAGAAGATTTTCTATAACTGGTGAATGGTTGGTTGGTGAACAATTGTGAGTCAAATGGTTTAGAAACTACAAATGGGTCAAATTGATTGACCAAAGCATTTTGGTAATTAGGTCTGGTAGACCCAAGAACCGTTAACTGGGTATTTCTAGGAGTAGAAGACTCCTCTTTGATTTAGGCCTTAAGGGCCAATTGATGTGTGGAGGTTTCTCCTCTGGTCATTTTCCCGGAAGCGTGGGGCCTAGACTCCATCCTTTTGTTGCCCCTGCAGGAATTCACGTGTCAAAAAGTCAGGGACTGAATTATCAACTCCTTTAATAAATTCAATATTGAAATCAAATATACTAAGTATAGATTGTCATCTAGCAAAGATTTGTTTGGAGGCTATATTTTTAACATCCTTTTCTAAAACATGCTTAGCAGATTTGCAATCAATTTTTAGCAAGGATTTTTAATTTAGCAAATCATCTTGGAATTTCTGTATGCATAAAACAACAGACAAAATTTCTTTCTTAATAGTACTGTAATTAGTTTGTGATTGAGATCATGTTCCAGATGTAAACCTAACAATTTGTTCGGGTGCTTCTGGGGAAATCTTTTATAATAGGATGGCTCCATATCCAATTTCAGAGGCATCCGTTTGGACAATTTTAAAGGAATTATTAGTGGGAATGCCAAGACAAGGAAGTGTCTTAACATGGGTTTTAATTTTTGTAATTAAATCAGTGTGGACAGTTGTCCAAGGGGGAGGATTCTTTTTAAGCCTGTCAAAGAGAGGCTTACAATCAATTCTCATTTTATTGTAAAAATCAGATATGTAATTTAAAGATCCTAGAAACCTTTGTAATTGTGTTTTTTCTAGTATTTCATTGGGGAATTTGTCAGCAAATTGTATTACCCTGTCAGTTGGCTTGATTATAGAATGGTGAATATCGAATCCTAAGAATCTAATCTTAGATTGAAATAATTTAATTTTGCTTGCAGAGATAACTATACCATTTTGTTTTATTATCCTACCAAATGATTCAAGGTGCCTCCAATGTTGTTCTATTGTTTTCGAGAAAATAAGAACATCATCAATGTAAACAATTGAGAAATCAGTAAATTGATTAAAGATTTCATTCATTATATTTTGAAATTCACTAGGAGCATTTTTAAGGCCAAAAGGCATTACGTTCCACTCATAATGGCCAAATGGAGTTATAAATGCTGTTTTGTATTTATCACTTTCGTTTATCTGGATTTGCCAAAATCCAGATTTTATATCAAATTTAGAGAATATTACAGCATCTCCAAGTCTATTTACTAAATCTCTTTTGTTTGGTATTGGATATCTTATCCATTCTAAAACATTATTAAGATGCTTATAATTGATTACTAAACGAGGAACTCCTCGTTCGATTTCACTGGCCTTCTGGACATAAAAGGCTGAGCAGGACCAAGGGGATTTGTTTTTCTAATAATATTCTTATTGAGAAGTTCTGTAATTTCTTTTTTACAAAACACAAGCATTTTTGAATTCATCTGAATTGGTCTTGCCTTTGTTGGAATATTCTTTTCATCAAATCCCTTAACATAGGGAAGATTGACAGTATGTTGCTTTCTGTGCCAGAAAGCATTGGGAATGTCAGAACATAATTGTTTACAGATTTTTTGTTCAAATATTTTAATTTTGTTTTGAAGAATAGAACTTTGAAGCTGTCCTTCAATTCTGTTAAATTTTAATTCATTTTGTAAAAAACATAATTGTCTTTCCTTACAGGAAATGAGATTTATTGACTTTGAGATAGATTTTTCTTTTAAAGTTTTTAATTTTTCATTACTGGGAAAAGAGAGGAATTTAAATTTTATTAGTTTATTCATGACATAGGTAATTATTCCATCATACTCTGTTGAAAATGGATATAGCAGAGCAATAAATGGTAGACCTAGGATAATTTTGTCAGTCATATTTTTTACTAAGACAAATGATGTTTTAAAACATACATTTTCTTGGCAAATATGAACTGTGGGTATTTCATAATTAATATGCATACGATTACCATTAGCAGAGGACAATGATTCTTTTGTCTTCCTAAAGTACTTGGTTGGAACTAGTGCTTCCTGCATACAATTCAAACCTGTTCCCGAATCTACAAGAGTCATTGTTGTAAAATCAAAATCTTGAATGATTATTCTAACCATTATGTGCCATTTTTTTATTTTTATATGATTGAGGATTTAGATGAAATGTTCATCACCTTCTTGATAGTTTAAGGGTTCTTCACTCTCATTATCCGAGATTAGTAATTTACTGGGTTCACACAATTCTTGTTTGTTAATTAGATTTTCTATCTTCAAAAGATTTAATTCTTCTTTTATTTCAATGTTTGAATTCTTCAAATCTTTTATTTCAATTTTAATATTTTTAATTTCTTTTTGAAGTTTCTGTAAGGTAACTTCCTTTTCTTTTCCTTTTATCTTATTGAATTTTTCAAGAGTCTGTGAAAGACTTGCAGTATTATTATTATTAGACTTCGTACTTTCTTTTTTTAGAACTATTTTCTTAAGCCTTTCAAGGTATTCTTGTTTTAATTCAGGATTTTCAATTTTACAAATTAAATCTAACAAGAGGGTTTCTTGTTCTTCATTTTTATTTAGGACATTGATTTTTTTACAACCTATCCCTACACCCCATAATGATGTTAGGAGAATCACTGTTAGAACTTGAGGATTCAGTTTCAGAGGATTCAGGGGATTCATATTCTCCTAAATCTTCACTATCACTGTCGTAATAATCTATTGTTTCTAAGATTCTAAACGATTCCTGTTTATCTTCTTCAGAAATTTTTAATTGGTTAATTTTATTCTTGACTTGACAAGTATTTGAAAGGTGACCTTTCTGACCACATTTGAAACACGTAATATTAGTCTTATCAAATTTTTTATTAAACCTTTTTCTTGAATAATTTTTATTCCTAGAAAAGTTTTTATTCTTAGAAAAGTTTTGATCAAATTTTTTATTTTTATGTTTGTGGTAATTTTTCCTATAGGGCTTATAAGACCTTCTAGGGTTTATATGAGAATGTTTTCTATTCTTCTGAGAAGGGGCAATAGAGGGTAAACCGTATTGCTCACAAAAATCACTTAACTCATATTTAGCAGTTTTACTTTCTTTTTTAATTTGTTTGTTGATTTTCATATCAACACACATCTTTAATCCTTCCTTTTGTATTATTTTCATTATGGTTCCATAGGTTAGACTATCATAGTCTATATTTCCTAGGTCATTACTAAGAACTGTCCTTATTTTATGGGCAAAAAGATTGGGTAATCCATTTATGAATTTTTCTTTCCAAAAGGGTTGATTACTATCTTCCCTTGACATTACTCTCGATAATAATATATTCTTATACCAATTAAAATCACTTAATGTTGGACACCTAAGATTTTTTAATTGATCATGTATACGCGAAGTAATATTACTTGGCGTACCAATGAAATGTTCAATTATTGTATAAAGGGGCGTATTTATACCATCAGGTATTGTTTCTTGATTTTCTCCAATAATTGGGTTTCCTTCAGCATCAATCTTAACTGCTGAGAGGATGGCAATTTTGGATTCATGTGTGAGATGTTTTTCCCACCAGGAATGAAGCATTCCTGTGAATCCTGTGACTAGAAGGTTTATTACTTCTTCATGAAGTAAACCATGAGAGGTAATGTAGCTATTGGCTACCATTGTCATGTGTTGTAATTTATTGAGGACTTCCTGTTCAGAAAGACCATCAATATTCCACTCATATAATTTTTCTGCAGAAACAGAAAATTGATTAACAAGAGATGATTCAGTTATTTAAATATCAGAAGGCATGGGCTTCTTATGCCATTTTCTTTCTAATTTATTTATTTCTAAATTTTTAAATGTTTTTTCAATATTGTTAATATTTGAAAATTCATCTATCGCAGATAATTCGTAAGTTGATTCTGACTCATGACTATCTGAGTCAGTATTATCGTCTTGGTTAATTACTTTTAATTCTTGAAATATTTCATCAATTGTTTCAGACTTAGAATCTAAACTATTGTCTTGGTTAACAACCTTAACAGAGGAAGATAACTCAGTAGATTTATTTTTTAAATCCTGAATCATTTTATCAATTTTTTTATTAATTGGAATAATCTTTAAAGTGGTTTTATCTGAAAGATTTATTAAGGGTTTTTCTTTCAGGGTTTCACTAGGCTTAGGTTCATTGAGAACATCAACCTTAGTTTCAATTTTGTCTAATTGTTTTCCTATTATAATTAGACTCTGGTTAGTATAGTTGAGTTGTTCAACTACGTTTTCGTTTGGTTCTTCCTCCTTTGCAATTTTGAAAGGAGAAGCAGTGATTAAAGAATTTTTATGATTAATCATAATTTTTTCAGAAGGAGGATGACTAGTAGAAACTACATTAGAGTCTTCCTTAATCCATTTATACTTTGAAATTACCTTGATATTTATTTCGTAAATATCTTCAACATAATCTAGGAAAAATATATCAATTTTAAATTATTGCATGAATGCCTTCCATTCAGCAAGTATGACTTTTCTTTGATCCATATCATACGAATCTCTGAACCTATTACGTCTGTCTAGATTATTTGGGTCATTATTGTGTTGGGCTAGACCTTCCCAATCTGGATTATACTCTAGGCTCAAGGTTAGTATATTGAGAACTAAGAGTTGAGGATTGACAGAATTAAGGCTTCCTTGAAAATCTGATCTCGTGGGTGCTTCAGTTTCATCAGATTGTTCAGACTTATTATCAAAGACTGGCTGACTAACTTGAGAATTTGTGGCTATGCCTTTAAGTTTTAAATTCTTAATTTCTAATTTTTTTTAATTCTTGTTCTAAGTGTTGAATCATAAAACTTTGATTATTAACAACGGATGATTCAGAAAAGGAATTTCTAGGGGTACTAGACTGACTATATTCCCTAATTTGTGGATTAGAAGATGATTGAAAATTAATTTTTACAGTACCATCCATGTACTGCTGGATGTAATCTACATCTTCAATTGGTCTTTGAATTTGGGTCGGTTGGCTTTCATTAGTTAAAAGCCAATCTGTTGGTAAATTAATTTCAGTCCACCTAATTGTTTTAAGAACTCTAATATTTACATTACTTTGACTAGATTGTATTAATAAGGTTTGATTCTTTGGACTCCTATTTATGGCTTGGAAGTTCATATTAGTTTTGGTTACTTTGTAATGTATTCTAAAAATTAAGGCTAGAGGCTGGGTACCTTCTAGGACTTGGTAACCACTAATTTTAATACTTACAGTTAATAATTTTAAAATATGAGGACCTGCTAAACTTACAGATAGATCAGGAAAATAATCAAAATGAATTGGACCATTACAAAGTGAAGATTCAATTAAACCTAATATACTATCATTAAAATTTGTAAATCTTGCATCTCGCAAGGCTAATGAGACAGAGGTATTTAGGCCTCTTCTCGTGAGTGGTTTCACTCCAATCTGGACTAAACCAAAATGAAGAAAATTATATCCTTCTTGAATATGATGCTTTATTACATCAGAGGAAAGTAATTGACATGTTTCATGCTCTTTTCCAAGAGCATATATTTTTTCAATT